>JAFVLL020035221.1:0-20210 GCA_021397915.2 Tor tambroides
TTCACTAACACCTCTCTGCAGTGGCTGCCTGGTGAGCCCAATGACTCAGGCTTCTGTGCTTACCTGGAGAGAGCTCAGGTCTCTGGCCTCAGGGCAAATCCCTGCACCGCCAACACAGACGGACTCATCTGTGAGAAACCAGTCGGTGAGTCTCTGTTTCCCTTTTATTCTTAGTGAAAGCTTGGAAATAAGCTAAGAAGATACATACACGTTCCTTTTTCAGTAACCTCATACATATTTCCTCCCTTGCAGTGAGCCCGAACCAGAACGCCCGCCCGTGTAAGACGCCCTGCTCTCTGCGCACCTCTTGTGAGAACTGCACCAGCCAGGCCATGGAGTGCATGTGGTGTGGAAGCACCAAACGCTGCGTGGACTCCAATGCCTACGTCATCTCCTTTCCCTACGGCCAATGTCTGGAGTGGCAGACAGGAGACTGCGTGTGTGAGTGTCCTCATTTACATATAGTGGCCGTTATTGCTTATAATCTGCCCCAGAGAAAATCTGTGGTCTTTTTTACATATTCAGCACTGATTTTGAGGGGAAAATGGAGCTGAATATGTAACACAGTAAAATGTGTTAAAGGAGCAGCGAGTACCTTACTATTGTCGGTAGAAATATTTATTAAAAATGAACTTATTGAAATGGTGGAGAATGTATAGAACTTGGTAACTTTGTACCATTCAGTTCCATCACATAAATAAATGTAATTTAAAATTTATTCAAATAGAAAACTGTTATTTTAAATGGTAATAGTATTTCAGTGTTTTTACTGTATTTTTGAGCAAATTGATCCACCTTTGGTGATCACAAGAGACTTCTTTCAAAAACGTTAAAGTCTTACTGAAGTTTTTGTAGTGTGTATGTACAATTTTTAATAAGGATTAATTGTTGTTTTTCTTTATCTGAATACTTTTGGACTCTGAAATGATTGTACATATAGTGGTGAGACATTTTGTTTGTTAAAATGAAACCTGAATTACAAGAGCTGTTTTCTCCAGGAACCCCTTAGCTTCATTTCTTGGAAGGGCTTCCCTATTCAGTGATGAAAAAGTTGCTCTTCGGAGCCTTTCAGAGAAAGATACAACCAATCAGTGCCTGTCAGCGTCCTGGGTTGTGTGGGTTCTTCATCTCTATCAGATCTGTTGTTTCATTCCATTAGCTGAACTGCTTGGCCTCTGATCCGCCTGTAATGTGCAATTAGTGTTTCAATTTGTCTGCCTAAGCGTTCGCTCTTCCCTCTTGGCCGTTCAAGAATGGATTCTTATGGCACACGTCAGCACGCTAAGTGATAAAAACTTTAAGGAAACTACATAATTTGGCATAAACGTTCTTCAGGGAATATTAAAAAGAGGTCTTGACATCCCTCAAATACCTTAATGTTCCTGATTTTTCACTTTACATTCACATTTACATTCGGTGTGTTTGAAATGCAACTTGTTTGCTGACAATTTATTTGCTACACAGCTGTGTTATGCCATCTTTGTCCTTCAGACTAAAGGCTTTAAGTGCTCATAATGTCTTATTTCACCCTATCAGACAGTGAGGTAAGCGTACAGGGGACACACAGACACTCTCTGACTAGTCTGTTTTTATGACAGGCCTAGACTTACTGAAAGAACTTCCATTATGCTCAGTCTGATGGAAAATGAATTAAAAGCTCTCTGCCAGAAGGAGGTGGTATGATTCTGCAAATCTGTCTGGCTCAGGAAACCTTTTTGTCACCAAAATGTATCTCTCTGTCCGAGTGATGGTTACTTAACGTTTCAACTGCTCCGCCATAAGCCTCGGCCTGTGTCAGTGCCATTTTAAAGATCTATTTCTGCTTCATGTTTTTTTCCTCATGTTTTTCTTCTTTTTCTCTTCAGGGTGCTTTGTCTCTGTCAGAGCATGCATGGATGAGTTTGACTCACACTTGTGAAGGTTTGCATTTTTAGGTGGCAGTGATTTGCACTGGGATGTGGGGAGCTTGTGTGTGTCGACCCCAATATTGTAACAGTCTGATAAATTCGATCTTAAATCTGGCGGCTGTTGCCGTGGCTTGGGTGAGCTGAAGGTCATTTGTTTACAGTCAGTTTGTACCATGTCCTTGTCGCATTACCGGAGATCAACAATTTGACTTGTTCCTCATCCTCGTCTCTCTCCACAGTTGCCTGTTGGCATGGCCACATTAGGTATCATAAGTGTTTTGGGTGCCAATGAACATGAAATGGCATTAGCATCTCATTTTAATTCATTTTAATTTTACATATTTATGAGTAAAATGGAAGTTATGGTTTAAAGGGATAGTACACCCAAAAATGATTTTTTTTTTTTTTTTTTTTTCCAAACCTGTTTGACAGTCTTCTGTGCAACATATATATATATATATATATATAATAAAATATAAAAAACTGTTTGTAGAAGAAAAAGGTCCCAATCAGGGGTTTGTTTTGTTTTTATTTTTATTTTTTTTTTTTTTGGTGGCTTTTAAAAAAAGAGAAGTGTGCTGCGGATTTTTATGTTGGTAGGCAATCACCAAATCAGCTGTCCTATCAAAGCTGTCTAATCAAAGGATTATAGCATGAGCGCTCTAAAATCTTTGGTTTTTGCTGTTAAGTAAACTGTCATGTTAGCAAAAACCTTAAATACAGCTCTGGGTAACCCGCGACAGACACCAAAAGTTTCTCCTCCATTGCAGTCTCCGGACTTTCTAAGCAACATTAAAATTTCGTCACCACACTGGAAGGCCCACCTCTCCATTTGTTCGATTGGACAATGGGAAAAAACGCAGAAGACGTCAGGTGCTTTCCTGCTCAGAGTTGGCTTTTTTTTTTTGTTTGTTTTGTTTTCTTTCAACTTCAGGTGCTCAGAGCGCTCCTGCAAAAATGCGAGGCACAGCAGGCGGCTAAAATGCGAGGCGCCCGGGGCGCATACTGTAAACAGCCTGCAAAACGCTTACTGCCAATAGAAAACAATTTTAAAAAAGGCGCCTCTCACCGCAAAAAAAAGAAAAAAAAAAAAGTCATTGACTACGTTTACATGCGCACGAATAATACGATTATTTCCAATAATCAGAGTAAGGACTTAATCGGATTTTGATGTTTACATGTCAAGAGCAAAGCTCTTACTCCCGTTTACATGCAATTTCCATTATTCTTATTACTCGCTAAGAATTGTGGTTAATTTTTTTTACTGCCATTATTCACATACTCCACTGGACAGCACAAATGGACTCAGAAAAAGCAGGTGTGTTACTGGCCGCTGTTTTAATTTATTTACGTCTAATGCATAATGTTGTATGGCTGTATTCCACGCTTTTTCGGCGCCATGGAAATATGATGGAATTTATTTGCCTATACGCTGCCGTCGCGTTCTTCTCGCCGTTTCTGGATGAGGGTAAGGAACAGAGACTTTGTCAGCTGTGTTTTCCCCAGAATGCGATGCTTTCTTCCCCGCCATCGTTTCTCAGCTGCATTCACGTGCTATCGGAATTATAGTAAATATGAGCTTCCAAGTCGGAAATTGGACATGAACGCCCTTAGAGAGGCCTTATATGGCAAATTTCCGACTAGGAAACTCGTATTTACGATAATTCCGATAGCTCGTGAATGCAACATAATCTCCGTATTATTACAGGTGCGTCATGTCATTCATGTATGTCACAAGCGCGCACTTACAGTCCAGAGCGGCAATATGATTAAGGTGTTTACATGCCTGTATATTTGATTAAAATGCAAATGCGCCACCTATGTTAATACGATTATGCTTGCTGCGATTATGAGCTTAATCGCATTATTTAAATCGAAGTATTGCGTTTACATGAGGTAAAGATTAATCGCAATATTGTCAATCTCATTATAATCGCATTAAGAGGGTCCATGTAAACGCACTCATTGTCTGTTTGCGGCCTAAAGAAAGAAATTTTCATTTTTGGGTGAGCTATGCCTTTAAGAATTGAATTGGATTATGAAATGTCTTTGTGACAAGTGACTGTGCGGGAGGGGTTAAAATATGAGGGCTTTGTGATGTTACCTGAAAAGTAACATTGTTTCAGAGGTGGAGCCAGATATTCAGTTTTGAAGGATTGGAAAAACATTTTTTTTCCTATCTATCAGTATTGATCAATGAGTCATAAACAAGAAGACTAGATAGGTAGCTACATGGGGTCAGTTTTGATTTTGTGTGGTTTTTTTTTGGTTTTTTTTAAACCAGTGATATCTCCTAGCTGATGTGCCAGTGACGTCTTTTAATTTGTGGGGTGCCAATAAATTTGTCTGTCAAATCATGGACTTTCACTATTTGAATCAACAGGGATGTATAATTGGGGTGTTTATTCTCAGAGTTGTCATCTGTTTTCCACGCCTAACCCATCTAGACATCTCCTCACCCCTAAACAAATGATTTTTTTTTATTGCGTGCCGAATCAAATCATATGGTGCTGTTGAGGATCTGTCAAATCCTGCAGCTGAGAATCCATGAACTCCTGCCAGCATAATGACTAACACTGTGCTTTTTTGCTGTTATTGCTGCCATCATGTTGACCCTGAACACACTTTGTGTGTAATGCTTGTTGTTGTGAGGTCTGAGATCCTAAGAGATGTGATTTGGCTGCCGGGGAGGTGGATCAAACCGAAAGAGGCTGACGCACATGGCTCTGATGTGCTCTTTAGGGAGAGTGAACTTTCTGGTGGTATTTGAGAGCATATTACTCAGTCAGTGGAGTGATATGCCCCGTGAGAGCTTGAAAGTATCATTTTAAGCGTGTCTTTGTTGTTTCTCATTGTTTATTTCTAAGAATCTGCTGGCTTTTTTCTCTTCGGCTTCTCATCTCTCTCTCTCTTCTGTCATTGCAGCTCAGAACTGCTCTGGTTTGCGTACATGCGGTCTGTGTCTGGAGCAGCCTGACTGCGGCTGGTGTGGGGACCCTAGTAACACTGGCCGAGGGCAGTGCATGGAGGGTTCGTATCGCGGACCCATGAAGAGCCCCTCCAAACACAGCCAAGACATGGTGCTGGAGACGGGGCTCTGCCCAAAAGACCGGGGCTTTGAGTGGGCCTTCATCCAGTGCCCTGGTGAGAACCACCCACGTTTTGACAATAACATGCACACTTGACCTTTAAGAACAAATTTGTTCCACCAGGGGTTTTTAAAATGCAGGGCAGGGAACCCCTTGGGACACAAAGGGGCACAAGGTGATCTGCAAAAAACTAATAGAAAAAAAATGACTATATATTTTTAAGGCTGTAAGAAACTAATAAAATATGTTTAGTGTGACAGTAAATAAGTGATAAATTTACGTTTTTTTTTTAAAGACAGAAATAGTGATCAGAAATGGTGAGATTAATTGTGATAATGTTATTGACAGCTTTAGTTTTTAACAGAAATTAAAAAAACAAAACAAAATATACATTATATAAACGACAAAATATTACGGTATACACTACCATTCAAAAGTATTAATACTTCTATTCAGTAAGTGATTCGAATTGATAACTTTTTTTTTTTATTATTTAAAAAAATGGATAACTTTTATTTTAAATAAATGCCAATAGCTTTTCTATTCATCAAATAATCCTTGAAAAAAGTATTCTGAAAATATTAAGTACATGAAGCTTTTTAGATAAGCATAAGAAGCTTCTTTAAAAAACATTAAGAAATATTACTGACCCCAAATCTTATTTATTTATGCATTTATTGTTGTAATTTTAGAGATTTTTGAGATTTCCCAAATAACAATTTAATTTGCTTTAGTACAATTACAATAAACAAAAAAAAATTTGTTTTTACACTTTCACTCTTAATATTTTTACACAATAATAGTTGTTTAGTTTAAACTTTAGTTTTTAATGGAGTCATCGCTGACATTAAGATTTGCAAATAATCCAAACTCAGAGTTGTTCCTTTTATTTCCCAGCATGCCAGTGCAATGGCCACAGCACGTGTGTGAATGGCAGCGTGTGCGAGCAGTGTCGTAACCTCACCACCGGCCTTCACTGCGAAACATGCTTGCCCGGATACCATGGAGACCCAACCAATGGCGGAAAGTGCCAAGGTGAGAATATTTGCACCTGCTACTAACTGGACATTTTGATACACCATTTGGCTTAGTAATGGAGAAAAGAGCACACTGGGAAATGAATGTTGAGGTCAAAGAGGTGGTTGCACTGCCAGAGGTGAGGGGCAAGATCACACATAGACATGCACTCACATTTTTTTTCTCTCTTGCCCTGGAGATGTCGGTTTACAGCATTGGCCTATGATTCTAGGAGAAACAGGATATGCTGTCACAGACCATTATGCTCACAGCTATGAGACAACACCCCCACCAGGACTTTAACACTAAGAGCTAGCCATCACAAAACATGTGCTTGTTTAAACTTTCTAAAAGTGCTGTCCTAAGAGGTCTTATGTTTTATTTACAGCATATTTTTGAATGTTAATGGATTTGTTATGTTTCTCAATGTTTGTGAAATTTTGCCCAAGGCCTCCTTTAGTTTAATGCTTGATGGGTAGTCAGTTCTGAAACTGTGCCCTGCAAACATTAGACACTATCATATTTCCTGTTTTCTTGAGAAATATGATATTCATATTCCTTCTTAAAAGCAGACCAGCTTACAAAAGGCGTTCATATGCACATCAGCACAGACCTTTGATATACGACCTACGGGATTCTGGGATTTAGGGACAGCATAGAATTGGTCCTGTACATGCTGCCATGTATGTTTAGCACGGCGGACAAAAGCCTGTCAGAGCCCAATGATATGCAGCGATGTTAGTGCAGCGTGAAGAGTGTGTAGAATTAAAGCTTATTTTAGAAATAATTATAGTCCACTGCTCAAAAAAGGCAGAAATGGATTTCAGTACAGATAAAAGACTGTGGCACTTAAAGCTAGTGTTTTTGTCCGTGGCGCAATTCTTTTTTGTTTTGCAGAGTTTCAGAACTGGTGATCTTGAAGTGAGTCATATAATAAGAAGTGAAATTTTCCTCATGCTTTGAAATAAAAGTTAATTGAAACTCTTATCTCAAAACTTCCTCCCAAGTCCAAAAAGACCAATTTCATCCAGATTCCACAAATACACTAACACAACAACTCCCACCTCAATGGCAGTAATGCCAATATAGAGTTCAGCAACTTGTTTTATATGACCATCTTGTTATACAATAGGCCTATATGTTTGTATATACAGTATTATTCACAAGTTCAGGGTCAGTATGTTGTTGTTGTTGTTGTTGTGTTGTTTTTTTTTTGTTTTTTTTAACTTTAATGCAGCAAGGATGCATTAAATTGATCAAAATCAACAGTAAAGACATTAAAATAAAAACAAAGATTTAAATGTCTTCTAAAAAAAGACTTCTTTCAAAACCATTAAAAGATATTACTGACCCCAAACTTTTGAACGGTAGTCTATATTATAAAATAGAAATACAAAAATGTTATTTATATAATATTTACAAAATATATTTAAGTAGATTTATAAAATTGAAGTAAATGTGTAGATCTGTGAAATATCTACACATTCTATTTCAAATTATTTTATTTTTAATTTTTGTAATTTATAGTGCTAAATTCATACGTTTTAGTTTCTACTTGGCCAGATATAAATATAAATTTTCATCACTCTATGTGCACTTAAAAAAAAAAAATATATATATATATATATATTAATTATTAGGAATGTGCCCAAAGCCAAATACCTTATTCGGAAAGGCACGGATAATGGCTTCAAAACGAATAATGGATTTATCCGAATAACAGAAAAAATATTCGGCAGACACAATAATATGTCAGCAAATTAAGTAGTGGTACAGGGTCAAATTTAATATCTTGTATGACTTCCATGAGCTTGAAGGACTGCATCCATGCGGTTTGGCAGAGATTCATACAATTTATTGATGAAGTCATCAGGAATAACAAAAGAAAGCAGTCTTGCATGCCTCCCAGAGTTCATCAATATTCTTCTTGGTTTAGTCTTCCATGCTTCCTCTTTCATCTACCCACATGCTCAGTGATGTTCATGTCTAGTGACCAGTGCTTCAATCCTGGAGCATCTTGAACCTCTTCGCCTTGGGAACTTTGATGGAGATGGAAGTATGTGATGGAGCATAATCCTGCTGCCCAGGAATTTGGCCTCTTTTATGGTTAGAATATAAGGTAGCTAAGATTTCTTGGTATTTCAGACTATTAATGTTGCCTTCACCTGCAGATCTCTACTTTTACCCCATACTGGATATGACTTCAGACCATGATTTTCCATACACCAAACACTGTTTTCTGGGTGAATCTCGGATCCATGCGGGCTCAGTAGGTCTCCTGCAATATTTCACAGCGACTGTGGTGTAATTCAACAGAAGATTCATCTGAAAATCCACCTTCTGCCACTTTTCCATCATCCTTTTGAGCTGTGGGCCTTGGCAAATGCCACACGGTTTTTCAATTGTCTTTTGTTTGAGTGCTGCTTCCTGGGCACTGATTCCATGGAGGCCATTTCAGATGAGAATCCGACAAACTGTTCTGGTTGACACAAGGACTTCAGGTGACCAGGTCTCGTGGAGCTCTGCTGCAGTGGAAAATGGGCTGGCCAAGGATTTTCAGGCAGCAAACAGATCCTCTCAGGCAGTTGTCTTGCAGGGTCTGCTGACCTGGGCTTGTCAAAACGTCTCCAGTCTCTTCCAAATCTTTTTTTATCCTCTGTACTTGACTGGGACACAGTGAAGGTGTCGCCACATCAACAGTGGATCTGGTCTTCAGCCTCTTGATAATCAACACTTTAGTCTCAGGGTGAATCTTAGGCATGTTTGCAGAGGTCTAGTTGCAGTTGATGTGAAGGTCTAGTGTACTGGGGTTCTTTGTACACCTGAGACATAATTGATCCATTATTAGTCACAGGTGAAGCTCATATGACAAGCGACAACATGTCTTTGCAAAAATTGACTCAATGGGCTTTACCAAGCTTTGAATATTAGAATACTTTTTGACAGTTTTGTTGCACTGAGACTTGTATGCAAAAGCTGTTGGGAATAAAATGAGCCATTTCTTGTAAAAAAATCTTGATTAGAAATATATTTCAGCGGCACTTGAGTTCAATTTGTACACAAGCGACAAGACTTTTGTCAGGGACTGTATATATATATATATATATATATTTTTTTTTTTTTTAAGTGCACATAGTGATGAAAATTTACCATTATGTTTGTTTATTGACCTCTGTGGTTAAGGTTTGTAATTTATTTTGATTTCCATCGTGTTACTGTCCTTAGGCAACATCAATGATGTTTTCATTTCATGTAGTGCAGCCAAACTCACTTCTCTGTGAACAAATCTGAGAACAGAGAGGGACCACCTATGAGCTGATCTCACTGTTTTTGTCAGCTTGTTTGACCATCTTTGAGTCAATTAAGTCATTTGTATTTGTTTTTATTTGTTATCTTTACTATTATATGGAGTCAGAAGTTTCCCAGAATTGCAGTAGATACAAAGACCTCATTCATTATTGAAATCAACCTATTTTCTTTAAATTGCAGCGCATTTCATAATTAATGTTTAAGCTGCTGTTTTTGTAAGATCAGTCTCGTAATTCTGTGTTTCTGTTTTCACACAATGTTTTTCTCTCCTCCCCCTTCTGTTAATCTTTATATCTCTCTATATATTTCTCATCCTCTCATTTTTGTCTGGTTCCCTCACTTTTTCTTTTTCAGCTTGTAAATGTAATGGCCATGCCAACGTGTGCCAGGTGCTGACGGGCAAATGCTTTTGCACCACCAAGGGTATCAAAGGCGACCAATGCCAGCTGTAAGTACCTATGCTGCATGCAATCATTTACTTATATAAATAAATACATGTCAAGACTTTTTTTTTTTTAAATATATATATATATATATATATAATAAAAAATGCTTGTTTAAGAAATACATTAATATACTTGTTCAATAATTATTTTTTTTTTTTTTCTTAACCCCAATTGAGGTTGTCCCTGGATCTTTCCCAAGTATAGTTAATACTTCCACACCCCTTTAATCATTAAGTCCCCTGCATTCCATTTAGCTTGACTCTGTGTCCTCACAATTTTGGCCAAAGCTGACCTTCAGACGTAGCATAATTTGTCTGCATGTGTGCGCACACTTTAATAGCACTAATGGAGGTGGAAGTGAGGTGTGGGAGTGTGCTGGCGTCTGTTTGTGACTATTAGAGAGACCAATCCTCTTTGAGAATAATGAAACTCAAGTGTTTCACTCACTGCATTGTTATATGTGCATGCAGAAATTCTATAGAGTGGGTTGACCAGTCATGCTTATTTAGGAGACGTGGGTGTGACCTGAATTTCCCACTCAGATGCTTCAGTCACAGAAACAGAAGCTTGTGAGCAGCTTGAAATCCGGGCTGCGGTGTTGCATTCAGAGCTACAGCAGAGGATGGTGGCACCTTTATGCTCTTTTTAGAGCAGGTGCTTTGTTATAGGCTGACGTGTAACTCTGGGATATGAAGAGGTGTGCAGCTCATGGAAGGTCTTTCTTGATGTTTTAACAGTGTTTTATGGCAGGAAACGGGAAGCTGTGTCCTTTGTCCCTACAGGTCTCTTTTCACATTGTATTTTTTGGCACCACAGCACATTTTCATCACAAACATAGCGACAGCTGTACACAGTAGTATGGTAATGACTGAGGAGAAAGAAAGCATTGTGCACTTCATTTTTTTTTTTTTTTTCCTGTGCTTTACTGGTTCCATTGTTAATACTGTAACTGAATTACATTCGGTTCTGTTTTATTTACGTTAATGTTTCTTGCACAGTGTTTCTTCAATACAAAAATACTCTGTGATGATGTAGGGCATAATATGCTGCCAAATAAATCTACTATGCAAAAACATATGTAATATGTCCAGTATAGTTCAATTCCCAAACGATTGACTCTTGTGAGCTGGTTCTTTTTAATGAGCCAAAAGCATAGTGTGACAAGTATATTCTAATTCCAGAAAAGGGTAGGTTACTTTAACCCCCTGGGGTCGACAAACGCGTCGGTGCGTTTTGGTGCATTTTTTTTTTTTTTGGAAAGTCCCTAAAGGACCTTAAATTTACTCAGCGAGTTTTAATAGTACAGATAAGAGTAATACATCAATCGAATCTGTAAAGGATCTACTTTTATTTGTATTCACGCATAAAAACAACAAAACTTTGTAATTTTATAAAATAAAGAAAACAAACAGGGTGCGCTCTCTGCCTTCTCCGTCTCCACGAGCTGCTTTTAGAAACGCGTCACTAAAATGAATTGTAACTCGGCGAAAACTCAACACACAGACATGGGAGTTATATCTATAAAAAGCTTGAAGTGTCTAGTTTTAAATGAAGTAAGTCTTATCGAAAACAAACATTCCGTGATGAAGTAATCCGTATGAAACCAACACGATGTTCAGTCTGTCCAGTCTACCTCAGCGCAATACTGATCCAGCCCCTCGCGTTCATATATGTCCTTACATTGAGCGTGTCGTAGGCGTAGCACAAACAAAGGAATAAACTCCTTCATCACGCTACTATTACGTTTCACCAAGCAGGCTGCTGATTAAAGGCTAGATTTCTCTCAAAATAAGAGCAAGAAGTTCATCCAGAAGAAGATCGATCCCCAGTGAGTAAATAATATTTCTTTGCATTAGTTAGCGTGTTATTGTGACATAAAAACACCAGAACCACGTTTTATTTAGGATTTCCCAAATAACAGCCCTGATGAATGCTACCATCTAAGAATGTTTAGACTATGCTTATTATTAATAATCTGTTCACAAATATATTTTAATAGCGTTCTAAACAATAATAATTCATTTCTCAGATATAAAATATCATTTTTTTATAGTACAAAGCATACATGAATCTATGGCTACAGAATCATAACAGCTACTATAAAGTCATACATGGTGTAGTGGAGGGTATCGCGAGTAACGTTATCGCAGCGTATACCACTTCTTTCAGTCGGCATTCATTATACCACTTTAAATCCCCTCTGATCACATCATTCAGTGATGTCCTGCACTAGCCAAATCCATGACAGTCCAGCATATGAGTAACTAGCTAATCAATGCATGTGAATAAATGCAAATATTCCATAAAAACATCCAGTAAAGACAGTGATGCTGTCAGTAACGAGACATAAACACTCTCATGCAGTGTATGTTTCATTTATAGGCTACTCGAAGGCGGATGGCGCTCTTGCGCAGAAAGTCCGAAACGGCCTCATAGAAGTACTATTTACGAGTCACGACGTGCAAGAATCCAGCTATTGCTGTAGCCAAAGCTATCTCTACTGTAGCTAAGCTGAATAAATAGAAACGTGAAGACAGTGAACATATGATAATATGGTTTATGTGTGTTTTTCAAGTCATCTCCAGGTAATAGAAAAGCATCTGATTCTGAATAATGCAGTGCTAATTGATAGCATTTATTACACTTGGCAATAGTTAGGCTACTAGGCTATATAATATATCTTCTGCCTTATTCTGTGACAAAAATGGGGAAAAAATGTAGGTTATAGGCTAAACAAATCATAAAATTGTCATTAGGAAAATACAGGAAAAATATTATAAATTATTGGTTATTGTCCAGCAGTGTATTTGATTTCTCAGACAATTAAAAGCAAGAGGTAATAATTAATAAATAATAATAATAATAATAATAATTGTAATAAAACCTGTCAATTAGACAAAGTTATTATATTTGTTGTTTTTCATCACTTCTGAAGTGGGAATCCACGATTTTTTGTTATTTCAAATAGAGATCACAATTCTCCCACAAATCTGAACAAACAACTAAACAAAATAGCATCTAATTTACTAGAGGTTCTGACAAAATGTCAGTTGCTGCAGTCTATTTATATATTTATTTATTTATTTTAATTATTTTTAATTAATTTAATTATTTTAATTTATTTATTTTTTCTTCTTGAATCCATGGAAATAAGCAGAAACACTTAAATAACACACGTAAATACCAGGTATGATTTATTTGTTGAACAGAATCTGTTGCAGGAATGACTCAAAGTCTGTTCACATCTCTGTGGTTAGAACAGTGTGCACGATAATATGTCTTTGACCTTCATTATGTATGTTTTATTTATACTGTTTTAAATAAAATACAAATAATTTAAAAAACCCATTTTTTTTCAATCTCCCCACATTCTGTCTTACCTGCCTCAGTCATAGTCACACTGATGAGCCATTAGCAACTTTAGGGGAGGGCCCTTTGTCTCTCAGGTGAAAATCATAATGAGTTTCAGTCTTATTAATGAATCCATTATAGATATCATAATGTATTTTGATTTCTGAACAATTACATTCTGACAGTAGTTTTTCTTTAGTGAATCAAAATGGTTAAACCAGTGGTCCAGTTACAGATAAGCAATTTCTAGGTGGAATTTTTTTTTTTTTTTTTTTTTTTAGAAAATCAAAATCATAGAATGTGACCAGTGTACATTTTGACAGTTCTGAACAAGTGACTCTTATGAATTAGCTCTTTTTTTGTGAATCAAAAACCTAGAGTGTCTAGTGTAGTCTAATTACTGAACAAGCAAAAAACAAGAGTTTATTAATTAATTTTATTTTTTTATAGAGTGTGATCTGTGTAGTTTTGATTCCTAAACAAGTGACTCTTATTATTTGGTTCTTTTTTTAGTGAATCAAACTTGCACAACTGTGTTGCTTGATTTATGAATAAATGACGGTTATGAGCATCAAACGAATGGAGTGAACACTGATCAAATGAACTCTGCATTTCATCAAATTCAAGAAAACATCTTTTAACCCAGCATTCTGCTGTGTCTGGTATCGAAGGTGTTGGTGTAAGCTTCACTTTCATTGTGTGTGTGCATGCTGGTAGATGCTTGTTTTTAATTGTGTGTAACCCAATCAGGCCAAGCCAGGTCCATTGATGTATTCAAGCGTGTCTTCATCACAAGGACAAATGAGTGCACAGGTTGCAGTCGAGACGGCCGTTACCGCTTCCTGTTTATTCCTCTCCTTCTCAGTCTGTTCTCTCTATCCTTCATTACTCAGAGCGGACAGATGCCATTACCCATTCAACATAACGAGGTCCGTAATGAAGCACCGGGACCATTTTTGTCACGCACAAATACTATCACACTCAAAATGGTTGATTTAAAGACCTGATGTGCTGCAGTGATCGCTCGCCGACCCCCTTTTAGTGCGCTGACATTGTGAAAGAGCAATTCAAAGTTTCCTTTCACAGTCCTGATCGGGACTTCAGAGCATCGCGTCATTCTCCTTTGCTATCAGACGACAGCTCAACGAGAGAGATTTGAAAAGATACACATGATTAAAGAAAGAAAATTGATGCAATTTGAAGCAAAAGCATGCTTGATTACTGTAGAGTCCATCATCATCATCATCATGGAGTGTGTTGTGTGTGTTGCGGCACTCCAGGTGTGACCCAAATGGGGATCAAATTATGGCACTCCAGAGAGAGAGTGCATTAAAGCATGCACAGCGTGTAGGTGCGCTCTCACTGGAGATTAAATTAAGATACTGAGAGTAAGAGTGCATTATGTTTCACCGCCCTCGCGGAGTACATTGTGTGTATGTGGGCATGAACGTTGGAAACCTCTCCTTCTGATTTGCAGTGTATGGGTGAGAGAGAATAGTCATTTCTGAAATGTCATCCAGATTAAAGGCTAGGGGACTGATATGCAGAGGTTTTAAAATGCCTGTGGTGCAGTTTGTCCTGTGTCCTCTGTACCGTGGTAAAAGTGTACTCCACCTTGTCCTCTCATATTTATCACCAACTCTCAGAAAAAAAAATATGAATGCTTCAGCTCCTTATGATAAAGGTGGATCCCTGCAAGCTAAGGGCAAAGATATTTACACTATGAGACGGAGGTCTGTGTATATTTGGCTGTGAGAATGGTACACTTTAGAAGGTGGCTGGCGTCATAAATCAGAATTGCTCCCAAGTAAATAAACAGCTAAATAAGCAAATCATAAGTATGAAAGCCCATTTCAGCCAAAAAAAAAAAAAATGCTTTGACAAATAAAATGATAGGTTGAAAATTAAAATAAAATTATAATGTAAAATGTCATAGTATGCCATAATTTTGACTTTTTTGTCGCAAGTCATATTATGTGATTAAAAAAATTTAATTAATATAAAAACATCTGCCAGAGACAAAAAAAACAAGTTGAAATCTTAAGATAAAAAGTTATCACAAAATTAAAAATGCTGGCAAAAAATGTGGCGTATCATAATTAAGAAATAAAAAGTTGCAATTTTGAGATGCTGAGTCTAATTGTAGGATAAAAATTCATTAAAACCTTTTAACTTAATTGACATTGTCATAATTATGGGTTTTTATGTGGTAATTATAACTTATAATGTGCTTAATTGTTATCATATAATTATGATTTACCAAAGCACTTAGTAAAAAGCACAAAACCATTACCAAAATTGGCTAAGAGTTGCAGGATTTGTTTGTGAATCGGATTGTTTGTTTTTGCATGTAACTTGTGACAACTCAGTAGAATATTTTTTTTTTTTTTTTTTTTTTTTTTAACTTTAGAAAGAATTTTTTTATTATTATTTCATGCATATTTTATTGCATCACATTCAATACAAACCCTAAAGCCATATTTGGCTAGACTGCACAATGGTAATGCATTTGCATACTTACATAAAGTATTTTTCTGGCCGTAATGCATGTGAACTGGGAGCATTGTGTTAGATTAGCTCCAGAGTAACTAGTCCGGAGCCCGGCATTCTGCATTAACTATAACATTGCTTCATTTACTTGTTAAAAGTGGCTTTAATGATTAATCGCATTTGCACTTCAGATACGCTTACAGGACAATGGCGTGAATCGAAAGTGAATTCCCTCTGTAGAAACTAAGTGGCGAGATTTCTGTGAGGAGAGGGAGTGAGCAAGTTGTGCGCTCAAATGAATGCAGACTCTAATTGGACCGTCAGTTCCTGGCTCAGAAGAGCAACAGGATGTGTAATCTGCTTAGGCTGGTGGAGAGCTGGGCCGACAGCGCTGTTAATTGTTTAGCGTGTTTGAGATTGAGGTAGAGGAAGCTTTGGGCTGTCTCCTGGCGCTCTCTAATGAAGCTGAGGAAATAAAGGACCCTGGCAACAGAGTGGAATTGCATAATCTGCCTTAGTATGGAAAGGGACAAAGATACCGCAGGCACCACACAAATTCAAACATTTTGTGATACAAATACGTAAAGGCTTTTTCTGTTAATTTACTACTATTTAGAGTTAATTTACTACTGTTATTTTTCTAGTTAGAGGTTAAAAAGAAATGTTAAAAAATGGTTATAATGTATAAATGGTAGCAGTATGCAGATATGGTACAAACACTAAGTACTGGCTACTTCAATATCATGGGTTTGATGTATAAAAGTGGCAGTAGGGTTTTTTTTTTTTTCTGTATGTCCGTAAGTAGCCACAGATCTTTCTTTCTGTATTGTGACACATCAGAGTACAACAGATTAGTGGAAGGAAAAATATGAATATGAGGTTCTGCATATGTCATTGGAGAGAGTCTGGTTATGACATTTTGATTTAAGGTAAAAAATTTTATTAAAAAATGAAACGCATGGATGAATTGTTCACAATAAGATCTATAAATAGTGTCAATTTTAAAAAGTTGTTCAGCATACGCAAAAGAACATATTTACAAAACAAGCTACGTGATTGGTTGTCTAGTTGGTTATTCGGAAAAAAACGGATGTTCATGTGTACATGCCATTAAAAAGCATGGATGCACAGATAAAAACTACTTAAAATACCCCTTCTAAAAATATTAAACCCTAAAAAAAAGAACAAAAAATCTAGATGGCAAAATATCTCGATTCTTATTTTATTTCTTTACTTTAATTATATATTTTAAGTTGTATAACAACCTTTTTGTTTTCTTGTTTCACAATCCATTTATTTATTTTTAGTGTTTAATAATTGACATTTGCATGGTCAGACTCATGCATCAGATATTGCATTGCCTCATTACTTTATGTACTTCATCTAAATTTTTTTTTTTTCCCCCCTCTCTGCAGTTGTGATTCAGAAAACCGTTACCTTGGCAACCCCCTCCGAGGAACCTGTTACTGTGAGTATGCTCTGTTTGAGCTCTGACCTTAACGTAATCCTGTTGTACCTTGAAAATTCATCTGACTCCGCAGACACTTTCAAACTCAGAGGCTGTCTGCCATTTAATGAAATTAGACTCTGGGGGCTTAAGATGCTGGGAAACCTGGACATGGGCTGATGCACAACCACACAACAAGATAAAAGCAGTGGATGAGACATTCTGATTTGGCAGAAATCAAAAAGTAGAGAGAGATCTCTTGAGCATCTCAGAAGATCTGCAGCAAACCATGTTGAAGTCCGTTTGTGTGTGCAGGGCTCAAATGCACAGCACTAGGGGGCAGTCTTGTTGTATATCAGAAGCGGTGTATTCTCTGGGTATACATCTGTGTTCCTCTTTCACTTTTTTTTTGCAATTACTATCAGCAGTCATCATGGAGTCTGAAAAGGCTAAATGTAGTCAGTAGCATTTAGGACATCAAATTTCACTCCGTTTGCAAATCCTGCCACCATTATCCCCATTGTCATCAATCAGGATTAAATAAAGCCTTCAATTTATCAATCAATTTCCATCCACTCCTCTCCCTCTGCGTCTGTTAGATGAAGCGCATGTGCTCACAGGCTTCCGGCTCAGTTGCTATTTAGAAGTGTATCACCCGCCCGTATTTTCTCAAATAGTGTCCTGTAGGGGGAAGTGTTGCTGGAGAGTGGGCCGCAGGCGACCATATAAGACTGGTGAGAGTGTCATGCCCTGTCAGAGTGAGTAAGCAAATGATTCGAACTAATTAAAGACACAAGAGCAGAAGTTTGGTGGACGTGGATCCAGTAGGCAGTGTGAGTTTCCTCACACAAGCAAGGTTTGACTTATGCATTTCCGGAAGCAGCACTAGCACAAGCGAGCTCAGTGTGTTCTGTCAGTGTTACTTGACTCACCATCAAAGGAGATTGATCCAGTAAAAACTGACTTCTAACCCAGTAAGACCCATTGGTCATGCTTAATTTTCTCAGATTGGTTTACACTCACGCTCTGCCTGCTAACCAGCCCTCCATGTATTTGCAGTGGGCAGCGTCTTTTATGACCTGAATAGGGTTCATTGCTATGGTTTCTGTTGTGCTGTAATGTTGAAATGGAAATTTAATGTTCTCTACCTTAATTGATTCAGTGGATTCAGATTCATTTATCTACTCTAGGACTCTTAATCCAGTGCACAAGAGAGAAGTTTGTCATTCTTGCTGTCAGAAGCGACCACAAGCTATTTTTGCATGTTGTTTGACCATTTATAGATATTTCAAAACACAACTTTTAAGAGACCCTAGACTTAGTTTTAGGAGAAAAAACATTTTTAAAAAGTCTATATACACTACCATTCAATGGTTTAGGCCATATTTAAAGAAAAAAATGAAATGTGACCCTGGACCTCAAAACCAATCTTAAGACGCAGGGGTATATTTGTAGCAATAGCCAAAAATACATTGTACGGGCCAAAATTATTGATTTTTCTTTGATGCCAAAAATCATTAGGACATTAAGTAAAGATCATGTTCCATGAAGATATTTTGTAAGTTTCTTACTGTAAATATCTCAACTTAATTTTTGATTAGTAATATGCATTGCTAAGAACTTCATTTGGACAACTTTAAAGGCGATTTTCTCTTTTGAATTTTTTTTTTTTTTTGCACCCTCAGATTCCAGATCTTGGCCAAATATTGTCCTGTCCTAACAAATACATCAATGGAAAGCTTATTTATTCAGCTTTCAGATGATGTATAAATCTCAGTTTTGAAAAATTGACCCTTATGACTGGTTTTGTGGTCCAGGGTCACAAATTAGTATTATTTAGCAAGGATTCATTCAATTGATCAAAAATGATTAAAAAAAAAAAAAAAAAAAAAAATTAATGCAGCTTTGGTGAGTATAAGAAACTTCTTTCACCAAAAAAATTAACTTCTGTTGTCATTTAGCTACCCTTATGTCATTTTCAAACCTGTATGAATTTTTTTTTCTGCTGAATATAAAATGATATTTTGAGAAGATAATCAATGGTAACCAAAACTGTTTGGTTACCAGCATTCTTAAAATTTATCTTCGTTTAATTTCTACAGAGGAAAGTCATTTATACAGATTAGGAACAAAATGATGGTAAGTAAATGATGACAGAAGTTTCATTTTTGCTCAGACTATCCCTGTAGAAGTGTGTTTGAGAGAAGAAATCCCAGATTGTAGCAACAGTCAGACAGGAGAGTGATCACGTAATTGGTGCACATAGTCTATGATTAGTTGTGTATGGTCTTACGCAATAGTTGAGAACATGACAGAGAACATGAAACTTTTTGACGCATACAGGATGACAGGCTTCTTTCTTGGCCTTAAATGTTATATTCCAAGTTTTTTAGATTCCCATTTAATAACTTACAACTTTATGGCTGACATTCCTCTCAGAACAGCTGTCTGACTTATGAAACTCACTGACATTCACTTTAGAATCACCATTCTGTTTCATCTTTGAAAAAATCCAGCATATATCACCTTAATGCTTCAAGAGCAAGCTGGGGACGGGTTCAACTTTTGTCACCTATAGATAGTTGCATCTGAAACTAATTTTAGAAGTGACAGCGTTCCTTCCGGAAGGATGATTTAACGGAGAAAAGGACTGATGCTCACAGTAGTTGATTTGCAGATCAACACTACTCAGTGTCTGAAAGTTACATGATCTTTCAAGCAAAAATATAGGAAATGTGTGAAACTATGTTGCTTCCATGTCACATCTGAATTGATTAAAACCTTATAAAGACATCTTTCGAGTTGATGAGGAGTGAAAGAGATGTTTACAATACCATATTGTGATTCACACAAACAGCTGTTCTCTGAGAGATGCCTGTGGCAGCATTCAGTCATTTAACAGCCCAGGAGTTAAGAAAACAATCCAGACATTTCTGTGTCTTTGAAACAATGCTTTAAGAGACCTTGAAAAAGAATAACCTTACTGCATCCTAGGATCTTCCTGGTCGAAAATTGGGAATTTATTGTTTAGTCTTAAACTTTTAAAACTTTAGGCCTAGTTCTGGTAAAGGATAACAAGTTCTTTTATGTAACTAAGAAGCGTAGATTTCAAATACTTGTAGCCGTCTTAAAAACAATTGAGCCTAATCAGAGT
>JAFVLL020035221.1:20308-49560 GCA_021397915.2 Tor tambroides
CACAAACCTGTTTACATTTTTGCACGACAGGGCAGCTCACTTCTTCTGAACATGCTAAATGTACATTTATTATTTATTATTACATTTGTTTGCCTCTGTGCCCACATACTGTATTTTGATGAAGCTAAATTCTCAATAAAACTGTTTTCATTGGTATATTTTACTGTTTCTGTTGTCAGACAGCGGAATGAATATGAAATAGTGACTGAAACGCGATCCATAAACGCAATCAACATAACCAGCTCTCCCTTCCAAGATGTTAATCTGCACAAAAAAATCATGATAATCGAGCCGTCGTCTGATGAAATCAAATACACATAAGATAAAGACAATAGCTGTGCTGTGATTTCGGCTATACTTGCATGTAAAATTAGAGAAGCAACATAATATCTGTGTTTAACTGAATTAAAGCGCTGCCGCGCGCTGAACAGAAACTGAGCAGACGCAGAGAGAGAGAGAGAGAGAGAGAGAGGTGTGCGCGCGCTGGGAGAGCAAGACCTTGCGCTCGCGCGGCTGTACCGGCGATTCTCAGAAACTAAATAAGGTCTGGGCGCTTTTTTGAAGGGAAAAAAAGTCGCTAAAGGGGTCTGCACTGTTGCTAAGTTGGCAACACTGTGCATCTCCATTTCTCCAACTAGGGGTTGGGCCACGGGTCAAACAGAAAATATGCGCTGCGTTAATCGCGCGTTAAAAATATTTGTGCCGTTAAAATGAATTTGCGTTAACTTTGACACCATTAATATATATATATATATATATATATATATAATATTAGTTACCGTGAAATAAAATGACTCATATCGTGATATAAGATTTTGGTCATATCACCCCTAATACTAATTCTGCGATTAAAAAAAGTTGGATTTAATATAAAAACCTCTGACAGAGACAAAAACATAACTGACATAAATTGTAATTATAAGATAAAAAGTTATGACAAAATAAAAATGATGACAAAAAATGTGACACTTCATTATAATTATGAAATAAAAAGTTGCAATTATGAGAAGTCATAATTGTAAGATAAAAAGTAATTAACAAAACGTTTTGTCTGTATAATAATTATAGCTTTTTGTGTGGTAATTGTGACATTTTAATGTGCTTAATTTTGACTTTTTATCATAATTATGATTTACCAAAGCACTTGGTAAAAAGCACAAAACTCTTACCAAAATGGACTAAGAGTTACATTATTTGTTTGTGAATCAGATTGTTTGTTTTTGCATGCAACTTGTGAGGACAACTCAATAGAAAACCTTTTTTTTTATGGTTTCATGCGTATTTTATTGCATCACATTCAATACAAACCCTAAAGCCATATTTGGCTAGACTGCACAATTGTTATGTATTTGCATACTTACATAAAGTGTTTTTCTGGCTGTGATGCATGTGAACTGGAAGCATTGTGTTAGATTAGCTCCAGAGTAACCAGTCCGGAGCCCGGCATTCTGCATTAACTATAACATCACTTCATTTACTTGTTAAAAGTGGCTTTAATGATTAATCGCATTTGCACTTCAGATACGCTTACAGGACAATGGCGTAAATCGAAAGTGAATTCCCTCTGTAGAAACTAAGTGGCGAGATTGTTGTGAGGAGAGGGAGTGAGCGAGTTGTGCTCTCAAATGAATGCAGACTCTAATTGGACCGTCAGTTCCTGGCTCAGAAGAGCAACAAGATGTGTAATCTGCTTAGGCTGGTGGAGAGCTGGGCCGACAGCGCTGTGTTAATTGTTTAGCGTGTTTGAGATTGAGGTAGAGGAAGCTTTGGGCTGTCTCCTGGCACTCTCTAATGAAGCTGAGGAAATAAAGGACCCCGACAACAGAGGGGAATTGCATAATCTGCCTTAGTATGGAAAGGGACAAAGATACCGCAGGCACCATACAAATACAAACACTTACACAACAAATATGTAAAGGCCTTTTCTGTTAATTTACTACCATTTTTCTCTTTAGAAGTCAAAAAGAAATGTTAAAGAAGGTTATGATAAATGGTAGCAGTATGCAAATATGGTACAGTACTGGCTACTTTACTTCAATATCATGGGTTTGATGTATGAAATACATCAAATACAAATATTAAATCCTAAAAAAGAACAAAAAATCTAGACAGCAAAACATCTCGATCCTTATTTTATTTCTTTTTATATTTTATTCAATTTCTTTTTTAATTGAATAACAACCTTGTTGTTTTCTTGTTTCACAGTCCATTTATTTATTTTTACTGTCTAATAATTATGACAGTTGCATGTTCAGATTCATGCATCAGATATTGCATTGTCTCATTACTTCGTGTACTTCATCTAAATTGTTTTTCCCCCTCTCTGCAGTTGTGATTCAGAAAACCGTTACCTTGGCAACCCCCTCCGAGGAACCTGTTACTGTGAGTATGCTCTATTTGAGCTCTGACCTTAAAGTAATCCTGTTGTACCTTGAAAATTCATCTGACTCTGCAGACACTTTCAAACTCAGAGGCTGTCTGCCATTTAATGAAATTAGACTCAGGGGGCTTAAGATGCTGGGAAACCTGGACGAAATTGCCATGGGCTGATGCACAACCACACAACAAGATAAAAGCAGTGGATGAGACATTCTGATTTGGCAGAAATCAAAAAGTAGAGATAGATCTTTTGATTATCTCAGAAGATCTGCAGGAAAGCATGTTTAAGTCTGATTGTGTGTGCGCAAGGCTCAAATGCACAGCACTAGGGGGCAGTCTTGTTGTATATCAGAAACAGCGTATTCTCTGGGTATACATCTGTGTTCCTCTTTCACTTTTTTTGCAATTACTATCAGCAGTCATCATGGAGTCTGAAAAGGCTAAATGCGGTCAGTAGCATTTAGGACATCAAATTTCACTACGTTTGCAAATCCCGCCAGCATCATATCCCCGTTGTCATCAATCAGAATTAAATAAAGCCTTCAATTTATCAATCAATTTCCATCCACTCCACTCCCTCTGCGTCTGTTAGATGAGGCATATGTCCTGGCAGGCTTCCGGCCCAATTGCTATTTAGAAGAAAAGTGTATCACCCACCCGTATTTTCTCAAATAGTGTCCTGTAGGGGGAAGTGTTGCTGGAGAGTGGGCCACAGGCGACGATATAAGACTAGTGAGAGTGTCAAGCCCTGTCAGAGTGAGTAAGCGAATGATTCAAACTAATTAAAGACACAAGCAGAAGTTTGGTGGACGTGGATCCAGTAGGCAGTGTGAGCTTTCTCACACAAGCAAGGTTTGACTTGTGCATTTCCGGAAGCAGCACTAGCATAAGCGTGTTCTGTCAGTGTTACTTGATTCACAATAAAAAGAGACTGACTCTGTAAAAACAGACTTCTGACCCAGTAAGACCTATTGGTCATGCTTAAATTTCTCAGATTGGTTTACACTCACACTCTGCCCGCTGACAAGCCCTCCATGTATTCGCATTGGAACTGCAGTGGGCAGCGTCTTTAATGGCCTGAATGGAGTTCATTGCTTTGGTTTTTGTTGTGTTGTAATGTTGAAATGGAAATTTAATGTTTAGATTTTACTATTACAATGTAGATTCAGATTCATTTGTCTACTCTAGGGGCCAGTATTACTTAACAGGGCAAATTAGCGCAAGAGCGCAATTTCAGAACAGCACCGATGGGCGTGGAAATTTCTGCGGCTTACGTATCGACCAACGCAGTATACCAAGCGTAGTCGCAAATAAAGAATAAAGAAATAAAGAAGCCACAGTACATTGAAAAGAACTGGAGGCCAAAAAATGAAGGGTTTCAAGAAGTTTTGATAGACCTGGTATCGCGTGACTTCCAAGAAGTCTTTTATTTCCTGAAGCGAATTAAATGTGACATGGCTTGGCAAACGATACAGTATGTTCGGATAATGTGTTCTTCTGGCATTCCAAATAAATGAATATGTGAATAAATAAATGAAATGAATGAAATCGCGTTGCATGATTCATTTGAATACTCTCCTCCCATAAATGTAGCATCTGAATGGGAAACTCCTACAAATGCATATTCAATAAGATCAGGCAGAAAACTAACTGTGTCCATGCCTTTTCAGCGATAATTCATCACTGCGTGTCTTTAGTAAATCCTGACAGTACTGTTTTAACACCAAAAGACGGTTTGCGCTGGCGTAAGCTGTTAGTAAAACTGGCCCTAGGACACTTAATCCAATGCACAAGAGAGAAGTTTGTCACTGTAAGGAGTGACCACAAGCCATTTTTGCATGTTGTTTGTGACCATTTATAGACATTTCAAAACACAACTTTTAAGAGACGCTAGACTTAAGTTTTAAGAGAAATATAAAAAACAAAACACTTAAGTCTATATACACTACCATTCAACAGTTTGAAGCCATTTTTTAAAGAAAGAGATCAGTATTATTCAGCAAGGATGCCTTCAAGTGATCAAAAATGATGTAAAAATATTCTTAATGTTTGTAAAAGAACCCTGAAAAATATCTAATAAATATATGTAATAAATTATAAGAAATGTTTCTTGAGCATTATATCAGATTTTAACATTTTCCATTACATTTACATTTTAAATGTCACAATATTTCTGTTTTACTGTATTTTTGATCAAATAAATGCAGCTTTGGTACAGATAAAAATTCTTTTACCCAAAAATTCAACTTTTGTCATCTATTAGCTACCCTTATGTCATTTTCGAACCTTTATGAATTTCTTTTTCTGTTGAATATAAAAAAAGATATTTTGAGAAGATAATCAGTGGTAACCAAAACTGTTTGGTTACTAACATTCTTAAAATATTCTTCATTTAATTTCTACAGAAGAAAGTTTTGAAACAAGGTTTGAAACAATATAAAGGTGAGTAAATGATGATAGATGTTTCATTTTTGCTCAGACTATCCCTTTAGAAGTGTGTTTGAGAGAATAAATTCCAGATTGTAGCAAGAGTCAGTCTATGATTAGTCTTACACAATAGTCGAGAACATGACAGAGAACATGAAACTTTGAGTTTTTGATGCATGCAGGATGACAAGCTTCTCTCTTGGCCTTAAATGTTATATTCCAAGTTTTTTATATTCCCATTTAATAACTTACAACTTTATGGCTGACATTCCTCTAAGAACAGCTGTCTGACTTATGAAACTCACTGACATTCACTTTAGAATCACCATTATGTTTCATCTCTGAAAAAATCCAGCATATATCACCTTAATGGTTCAAGAGCAAGCTGGGGGACGGTTCAAGTTTTTTCTTTTACCTATAATTTTAAAAGTGACAGCGATCCTTCTGGAAGGATGATTTAACGGAAAGAAGGACTGATGCACATAGTAGTTGATTTGCAGATCAGCACTATTCAGTGTCTGAAAGTTACATGATCTTTCAAGCAAAAATATTGGAAATGAGTGAAACTATGTTGCTTCCATGTCACATCTGAATTGATTAAAACCTTATAAAGACATCTTTCGAGTTGATGGGGAGTGAAAGAGATGTTTACAATGCCATATTGTGATTCACACAAACAGCTGTTCTCTGGGAGATGCCTGTGGCAGCATTCAGTCATTTAACAGCCCAGGAGTTAAGAAAACAATCCAGACATTACTTTGTCTTTGAAACGATGCTCTAAAGAGATGCCAAGACCTTGAAAAAGAACTTCCTGGTCAAAAATTGGAAATTTATTGTTTAGTCTTAAACTTTTAAACCTTTAGGCCTAGTTCTGGTAAAGGATAACAAGTTCTTTTATGTAACTAAGAAGCGTAGATTTCAAATACTTGTAGACGTCTTAAAAACAATTGAGCTTAATCAGAGTGCATGCTTATTAAAGCAATGACACACTTAGAAAGGAGGTATTAATTTAGTGCAATTAAAGTGACTGATGATTCATGTAGCTCTTCAAAGTAGCCCTCTTATTGTAAGAGCGAATGTGCACCGCTCTTTCGTGATGTTCTTTAAATGGAAACTTTCAACCATTAACATGACAGAGAATTGCATGGTGTGGCTCATGATGGTATAAAATGTGGCTTTGATCTGAACAGATAACTTGCTGATTGATTACCAGTTCACCTTCAGTCTGCTTCAAGAAGATGACCAGCACTACACTGCCATTAACTTCATGGCCACTCCTGAACAGGTCAGTCACAATCTACTTATCTGAGAACAGAAGCTGCTGAATGGTTTGACCAGCTTGTGAGTATCACAGAGAAGTCTTCTGATTATCAATTAGATGAAATACATTTCATAATGGGCATAGTTCACCCTAAAATTACAATTCTTTCATCATTTACTGACCCTCAGCATGTCTTTCAAAACCTTAAACTATATAGCAGCCATACTGAAAAGAGTTACTTTTCAGCTTTCTTTTCTCTTTTCATTTTGTAGACCAGCAAGAACTTGGACATGTCCATCAATGCATCAAACAATTTCAATCTGAACATCACTTGGTCCATTGGGTCAACAGGTACTGACTACTCTCTTCCTCTGTCGAATATTTATCTTTGTTTTGTTGTATAAAAGTTATTGCTTTTGTAGTACTGAACTAATATGTTTATTGAGCAAATTTGCATTCATGCATTCAACAGCAGGTTGACAGTACAAAGGATGCAGCGTTTTTAACTTAAGATCACATTAACAAAACACTCAAAAAACAGGAGACACATTTCAATACACAACTTTAAGAGGTTTTACAGTCTAATAGCTGTCAGCATAATTAAAGCACCACTGTTAAAAGTATACTAACTAAAACAGTATGATTCAAATGTTTGGGGTTGATACGATTTTTTTTTTTAAAGTAAACTAATACTTTTATTCTGCAAGAATGCGTTAAATTGATCAAATAACAGTAAAGACATTTTTAATGTTTCAAAAAAATTGGAATAATTGCTGTTTTTTTTTTAAACTTACTATTCATCAGAGAATCCTGGAAAAAAAAAATAAAAAAAAAAATAACAGGAGAAAATAATTTTTAATATAACAAAATAAAACTGTTAAAATTGTAATAATATTTGACAATATTACAATTTGTACTGTATTTTGATCAAATAAATGCAAACTTGGTAAGAATAAAAGACAAAAAAAATAAAAATAAAAATAAATCACCCTAAAGTTTTGAATGCTAATGTAAACAAGTCAACCTTACTAATCAGTTAGGTGTGCCTAGTTGACCGTCGTGATGCATTCTCATGTTAGCATAATATCATAATGGGTCTGACACACAGATGCTAATGCATTCCTTGTTTGACCGCAGTGTGTTCCTGGGTGTGTTGGGTGTTTTACAATAGACAGACACTCAAGGACGTCGCCATTATCCTCTATTGTTTATTTCTGTAATCACCTTTCCGTCCAAATAGTCACCGGCCAATTTTTTTAATGTGACTTTGACATTCACGCTCCTCTTTAACAGGTTCACTCCTCTCCTTCTCGACCTCCCAGCTCCCCTCAATTAATATTTGGAGTGGTGTCTTTCTGTTTAAAGACACTCTCCCCTGAGAAGGGCTTCTAACAATAGTCTAGCGTGCGGCTCTGAATTCTGGGGTTGCGGCGTCTTCAGGAGCACTGAACGATTTCAATTAAGATAAACATTGCCACGTAGTGGCATTTGGGTTGTCATTTTGAGGGCTTTGTTTCATAGTGCTGGTTTGGAATGACGATTGGTGGGACTTAAGTGTTTCAGTGGAGGACTTCAGGAAAGTTTAAAAAGTCTTGATAAAATAGGAAAAAGGCTGCTTTTCTTTTCAGCTCCTCCAAGTCATTTTTTTGTTAAATTATGGTTTTATACCATGTTTCTCATGTTTAAAATAGATAATGAAATTGTCACACTGAGAGGTTGATTTTAAAACTCATTTTCTCCATGAATAAAAAACATCAACATACAGCTAAACCGGTGTATGCGGTCAGCCTTGTTGATTACTGGTGCAATTCACTGGATTTGCATTGCTCACAGTCGCCCTTATTTAATAGTTCAGAAAGCATTAAGTGGCTGTCACACCACATTTTAAGCGTGCATCATTTTTACAGGCCCCACAGTAAATATAAGTAAGGATTTGATGTCTTGCTCAGGGTTTTGAATAAGTACTTATATGTATGCAGAACCTACATGTATGCAGAGGTCATTCTGTGACCCTTTATGGTCAATGCTTTAATTAAGAGATGTTATGAGGTGTATCAAATGCCATTCCTTTATATTTGAATTAATTGATCGCGTTCATTAATCTTTACAGCTGGGACCATCTCTGGGGAAGAGATCCCCATCGTGTCCAAGACCAACATCAAAGAGTACAGAGACAGTTTCTCTTGTGAGAAATTCAGTTTTCACAGTAATCCCAACATCACTTTCTATGTATACGTCAGCAACTTCTCATGGCCAATCAAAATACAGGTGAGGACACACTTTGACTGGTTTGGCTTCTACTTGAATACATTTTGGGAGCCATTGTTCAAGTGTTTCAAGCTGTTTTTTAGTTTTTGGTAAAGCAGGAAACTTCAATCTCCTTTGTGAAATGGAAATTCACAAAAACAAATGTTTTTAAAAAGATCCAATGCTCCTTGATATGGAAATTAATTATTCAGTTATGCACAGGGATAAGTTTGCATCTTATGATCCATAAAATTGAATCAGCTCTTAAGTGGCAATGTGTTACGTTGCCAGATGCCTAGACGACGGACATAAAATGACATTGCTGGAGTATTGTGCAGACCGATGCTATCTATCATGGAAAAACATTTATGTTGAATCTCCACTGGGGGGGTGCATTAGTCTTATTATGAGCGATGTTTGGAGTTTTTATTGCCTGCAATCAAAGATGGAGAGATATACATGCGATTGCACAGGTAGTTTGGTTTTAGAAGGAAGAGAAATATCTTGTCAAGATGAAACTTCTAGCCTCTATTTATCTGGATCCATTTAAAACTTAGTTATCCAAATTGGGTCTTTCATGTGTTACTTAAAATGACGACTATACACTACCATTCAAAGGTTTGGGGTTAGTATGTTTATTTTTAAAAATAATTTAATAATTTTATTTAGCAAAAATGCATTAAATTGATCAAAAGTAGCATTAAAGGCATTTATAATTCCTTATTTTTCAAGTAAATGCTATTCTTTTCGCTTTCTATTTTTCAAAGAACAAAAACAAAAAAAGTCAAGTTTTTTTACAGAAAAATTAAGCTTTTTTTTTTTATTTTTTATTTTTTAGCCTGGATAATAAGAAGAGACATTTAGAATGGTTTCTAAAAGATCATATGAGCAATGGCTTCTGAAAATTCAGCATTGCCATCTCAGGAATTTATTACATTTAAAAATATATTAAAATATAAAACGGTTATTTTAAATTGTAATAATATTTCACAATATTCCTAAATTATTTGCTCAAATAAATGCAGCCTTGAGGAGCATAAGAGACTTTTTTTCAAAAGCATAAAAAAAAAATCTTATCTCCAAACTTTTGAACCGTAGTGTGGCATGAATGACCAGAATCACTGTAGCGGTTTAAGACCATTGAGACTTGAGGTTTATGTGTGTGCTAGAAGCTTTAGGAAATGTGCTGCAACAGAGTCTTATCCACCCTGACAGTCCCCTCCGTTTCTCTGTCCTCTGAACACTGCTCTGAGCGTGCCGCCCAAGGCTCGATGACATCAGCACTACATTATATGGTTGTATGGCTGGCTCTAATCAAGACTGTGCAGTGGAACATCCTCAGCTCTGTGATCAGACATAGATGTGATCTGGCACTATGAACTCGCACCTCAACTATGACTCTGGTTTTAACAACATAATACTCCAGTGTGAAATGCCATCACTTTAACTTGTTAGACTAAGACATGGTCACAGAACATATGTAACCTAACTATTCCTTTTCTTTGAGCTGTTCTTCGATTCTAAGGAAGTGAAGTGATTCTGAATTCAATAAATATGATGTAGATGACACTTTGGAATCAGTTATTAATTTAATTTTATTTAATTTTAATTTAATTTAATCATTATACTATTATAGTATTCATTAATATTTTGAGCTTTTGTTTTTAAATTTATTTTTTTTTTTTAATTTTTTGTATTTTCATTTTGTGTTTTTCAGATTTAGTTTTTGTTTTGATTTAGTTTTTAATTTGTTTTTATTTTAGTTAAACTTTGTCATTTTAGTACATCAGCTTAAACTTGTTTTATTTTAGTTAGTTGTTAAGGTAACATGTTTTATATTCTTTAAATTTTCAAAGTGTACATTTTTCAGCTGATATTTATGTTTTATTTTATTTCAGTTTTATTTCAATTAACAAAAAAATATTTTAATAGTTTTAGTTAACAATAACAACACTGTTTGGGATTGAACTAATTGACTCTTGTTCAAGGGAACCAGTATTTCTACTTATTTATACATTTATAGATTTAATACCAATGAGCAAACAGCTAGTAATAATAGGAAAACTATTCTGACTGAATCTTTTATCACCCTGTTGGCAATATTTTACAAAATGTCCATCTGATTGGATTTTGTCCCACCAACTTTTCAAAAAAAAAAAAAAGAGAATACATTTACATTTATTTGTAAATAAATAAATCCATTACAATCAGTCTGTATATCCGTAAAGCATGACAAGTCATTTTGATGTCTGTGAATATAGATATGAAATTCTTTAGGAAATGTAGTTTAGCTAACTGTGCTGGTGGTGGCACATTACAGTTTTCATTATGCTAGACAAACCATGAATGATTTAGTTCAGAATATTACTTGTACATTTAAATAAAAAGAAAATTGTTATGTAATTTGCAGGTAGATAGAAAGCGCAGGCATATTAATCTGTATGCTTATGTCACTGGTAGTTGGTACGCACTGGGTAATGTCTGCTCCCTCTGTCCCCTGATGTCTTTCCCTAAATGACCAGTCTCTGGAGGAAAAAGTAATAACCTTCTATATTGGTAATAAAATATATTACACAAAATATGGTAAACACTTATAGCAGCCCTTTAGAGGGTTTGATGTTGAACAGGTTTTCTGTGCCTAGTGAAGCTATTTATTAAAAAATGCGCCACAATAAAGGAAGATTTCATCTGGTCGATATCCATATGGTTTATAAAGATAACCACCACAAATCCTCTCAACCTTTCTGTCGTTCATTACCATTCGCCAGCTGTGCACCGAGACGCTCAGATAGTGCACGTCATTTGTTATTGCGACTATCTCCCAACAGCGAGAATACACCTAATATTGATCTGCATTCATTCCTCTGTTCCTCTGTCACGTATGAGATGAGTTCCTCTGATAAGGTTCATTTATTTACGTTGGTCTCGCAGACCTTCATCTCGGTTGAGCTGTGCTCAAGCAGTAATAGTTTTCTATTAGATTTCCCAAAAGCAGAGTCACTTATTTACCATGGCGATGCATCATTAAATCAAACGGACCCCCGTGACACGGTGAGCTCGCTCTCCTCTGATGTTTATGATCAGAAAGTGTGATCAGCATTTATTAGCTTACTGAGGAAATTGGGACTGTGAAACTGTGCACATATGAGGACCCCGACCTCTCTGAAAGCATCAGATATTAGATATGGAGAATTGAAGTGCTCTCGTTGTGCAGGAAACCCAATATGACAAAACATTACTGCTCTCTCACTGTCTCATGGGTCGGTGTGAGGTCAGCTAGTATGAACAAGATAAATAATCCATTTCAGGCATGTATGTGCAAGCTTTATTTATTTTTTTACTTTAATTTTGCTATCCGTAAACAAAACTGTTCAGTGAATGTAGTTAAAGTCACTGTAAATTAAGCCTTTGAACCAAAAATAATTTATTTGAATGGATTTGTTGTAGTGCTGTTGTGTAAATTTAAATGAACTTTGTTATGGTTACTAGATGCAAATGCTAAGGTCTGAGCAAAATTTGAACTTAGGTCTGCATCTGCTTACACACCACTGTGCAATGTATTGGGCCACAGTTTATGTTACTCTGATTCACACTGCTTTTCAATTTATTGTCCAAAAAGTAGTAATAATAATAACTGTTGTTATTATTATTCAATGTATATTAAAATATGAATATACTGTGTTTTATTTTAAAATATAAAACAATTTATATACAGTTTATATAGTACACAAATGATAAACTTTGTGATTATTATTATTATTATTATAACATATTCAAATATTTAATTTTTTATTTTATATTTATATAATATATTACAATATAACTTTATTATTATCATCATCATCATCATAGAACATGACTTTAGGTTTGGACACAAATTCACAATCAAGGTACGACGCAGAGCTGCTTGATACTCTCACAGCAGTTTCCTCTCTCCACTTTATATTTGTGTCTCATTAGGAAAATTTTCCTGACAGTCCTCTCCAGATCTCAGATGCTTTGTTAGTGGTTATTCATTCTACAGGATGATGAACAATTCCTACCAATTTATCCAATTATCTAATGAATGATAATTAATGAAAAATAAGATAAAGGGATTCTTTCAGCTGGAGGATCTAGACTCATTTATAGTCACATTCATGTTATTGACAGATGTTTTTTTTCTTATAATGTGCATAAAAAGATAATATATGTATTGTATTGAAGCTCGAATTTGAATCCGAAAGCTGAAGTAGGGTGGAATAGGTTGAAATTAATTACTAAAAGTTAGAAACGGCTTGAGTCACAGCATAATGAATGCGGTGGAGGGTCATGAAGATAATGATGGTAGACCAACAAGGACAGAATTCCTTCTAGTGTTCTAGCAGTAGTAGACTAGAGCCTGTTTTTGTCACTATGCAAACCTGTTTGTAAAGTGCCATTATAACACACTCATAAATGTAAAAATTGTTACTGAATTTGTTTTGTAAATGCAAATACTAGATATGCAGTACCAAGAATTATTTTATGTGTATACTACATGTTCGCATATGATTTACAATGTCTGAATGACCTTATTTAGTAGCGTTAACACCTTGTCCACGTGGTGCTTCCAAAGCATTATTTATGGAACAACAAGGTATGGTCTCACTGGGAGCAGTGACTTAACCGGGCACATGTGGGTCTGCACAACTGCTCTTTTCAATCCCAGCATCTTGTTTGCTTGTCTTTGGGGACAAAAATGGTTCAGCCCTAATGGAGTGTTAAAGCTTTCTCCAGCTCTGTCTTTAGCCCTAGCCGTGTTCCTGTGACAACGGTTTAATGAAATGAATGGGCTCTCCAAAGGACCTGCCCCGCTCTGCCATTGTTGCATTATTCATCTGGTGAGTCAGGGTGACTTAGAAATTCGTACATTTAGAGCGGTAATCCATTTATTTTTGCTGCGTATTTATCCAAGATGTTATTTTCCTTGCCTTACGGGATGCTGGGGGAACACACTTTCGTGACACCGTGAACACTTGAACAACTTTTCAAAAATCCATGATGTCTCATTCAAACAAAGTGTCTTCTGAAGCTTGGCCAAAAATGTAGCTTGTCGTCTGAGTCATGGAGCATATCGATATGAAATCTCTGAATAAAACATCATTGACTGAACCCATTTGAGTGGCCAGAATAATATCTCAGGAGAGGCATAAGCAGCACAAAACATATTCTGCTCACACTTTATATTAGTTGTCTTTTAACTACTATGTACGTACATCCAAAAAATAATTTTTAGGTACAGTGTGCTTATGTACATATTGTTTTGCAAAACATGTTTGCTGCTATTGATATTTGCTGCTAGGTTTAAGGGTGGGAATTAGGGTTTAGGGTCAACAGTGTAGTTATAGATGCAACTAAAGACATTTAATTAGATACAGATATCTTTTTAATTGTAAGTACAAAAACATGTACTTCTATATAAATGTCAAATTATTCATTGAAATGTTAGTACATAGTAGTTAAAGACACTTAATATAAAATGGATCACATATTCTTAAGGCTGCTATATACTTAAGTCAACATCATCTTAAAGCTGCCCAAAAAGGGACAGTAGTTCACTCAAAAAATGAAACTTCTGTCATCATTTACTCACCTCATGTTTTTCCAAACTTGTATGACTTTCTTTTGCAGAACACATGAGGGTGAATTAATAATGACAAGTTTTGGGTAAAATATCCTTTTAATCCTTGTGTGCAAAAATGCAACCAATTTGAAAGTGCAATTACAGACTTTCATCCCACAGTGCCATTATGTCCCTTTCTAGCCAGGTTGAGCTACACCTGTGCATTTAAGTCTAATGTAAACCACAGTCCCAGAAGGCAGACGTTTTGGCATGTGTGTAATGCCTGAGGGATGTCAGCTCAGGTAACCATGAACAGCCATTATTGCCTCCATTTAACAATTAGAGGGGATGAGGAAGAAGAAAAAAATGACGTATGTGATGGCCCCTCAAGCAAAAAAATCTGTTATGACATTATCTCTTGTGAAGGACCATAGCCGCAAGCAAAGGTCTTCATCATCTTTTCATGCAAAGAGCTGTTCTTTGGTAACCTGTCACCCCATCATTTATCTCACTTTTGCTTTTGTCCCCTCACAGATTGCCTTCTCTCAGCACAACAGCATTATGGACCTGGTGCAGTTCTTTGTGACATTTTTCAGGTGAGTGCTTGTCCCTTTTTTTTCTTCTCTCCACCGTTTCAAAGGTGTGATGTAACAGAAGTTGATTGTGACAGCATCTTTCAGCTGTTAAGCCAATGTATAATCATTTAGTGACAGCCTGCATAGGTTGGATTCCTCAGCACATGTGTCTCATGCCTTTTCCCTTTGGATTAATGAGTCAGTGCTGAGAGAGCTCTTTTGGCCAAGAGGAAATTAGACCTAATTTCAATGTCCTTCATCCCTACCTTCTTGCTTACACTACCGTATTCAACCGAAGTCCTAAATGAGCTGATTTAATACACTTTGATAGAATTGCAGTCAGAATGGTGAAATGTCATAAGAAAAAGATCCATTGTCATTATTGTCGCAATTCATTAAAGGGATAGTTCACCCAAAAGTGAACTGCCAAATTCTGTCATTACTCACCCTCATGTCGTTCCAAACCTGTAAGACCTCCGTTCATCGTGGGAACACAGAGAGCTTTCTGACCCTGCATAGAAAGCAACGCAACTGACACGTTCAAGACCTGAAAGGTAGTAAGGACATCATTAAAATAGTCCATGTGACATCATTGGTTCATCCGCAGTGTTATGAAGCTACGAGAATACTACTTGTGCACAGTGAACATTGTGGTTGAACCACTGATGTCACATGGACTATTTTAACAATGTCTTTACTACCTTTCCGGGCCTTGAGCGTGGAGAAAGCCCCTGAATTTCATCAAAAATATCTTAATTTGTGTTCTGAAGATGAATGAAAGGTTTGGAACACCATGAGGGTGAGTATTTAATAACTGAATTTTCATTTTTGGGTGAACTGTCCCTTTAAGCATCGCTACATAGATGTCACTTTCACACCAAGCAGCTTTCTGTTGATAAACTTGCGTCACCAACTTCGCCCTCACGCAAAACTCCCGACTGTGAGGATTCCTACTGAAATGACTGGATTTCGCCTGCTAATTTTCCCAGAGCGATGGTAAATGTGACTTTATCTTTACTGTATATTCCAAGTCTTTTAAAGAAATGTAATACCTAAGTAGAGTGAAGTTAAAGTTCACTGAAAATCTTGACATCCAGCCTAGCTCTTTTTGGCACTATATTACATAACAATGTCCGATTTGGGAACAAACACTTGTCAAGAGTCAAATATTTTCAATTCATTTTTTGATTCGGTTCGAAAAACTGGTTTAAATGTTGTATTGATTCATGGAGAGGAAGAAAAAATAATGACCTAAATCTAGGTTTGGTTCTCATATAAAGCTATCATATGACTTCAGAATATAATGCACAAGTCCCATGAACCAAATTAATGGTGCTTTTGTGTCTTTTTTTTGGAACTTGAAAACTTTCAGCACCTTTTAATTGTAATTGCATACAACTAGCACTTTTCTTGGAACAAAATTCAACCAGCACTTTCTTCAGAATTTCTCATTTTAAGCAGCATAGCAGAAATAAATTCATATTGAAAAGGAACAAATTTAGGTTGAGTAAACAATGACAGCATTTTTGGTTTTGGGTGCACAAGATGAGACAAAACACAACTGAAAATGAACTGTTGGTGTTGTAAACAACTTGCTACCATGCAGTGCTTTATGCAAAACTGCTCTGCCCCCTCATTTGTATGAGGTGTCATTGCCACAAGGTTAATCTATCATCCTGATTTGTTAATTTCTGAGCAGTTTCTTGATTTGTCATTAAATTCACACCTGTTCCCATTATGTCTTATTAGATTTGGTTGTAAAGGGCGTCTTTCTCTTTCCGAATGGTCAGTCTCTTGGTGTTGCCGCACCCTCTGGTGCTTTTCCTGGATTCAGATCATTGTCCTGGATTAGACAGCCCCTCTGGAAGTTGGTGTCAAACGCTGATGCACTCCGACCCGGGGTCAACTTGTGCTCCAAACAGTCATGTTATACAGCTTGCTTGTTTCTGACTGCCTGGGCAATCAGTTTAACTAGTTAACTTCAAGCTTGCCTTAGTTTGTGTAGTCATCAACACTTGCAGCACAAGCAGACTTCCATTAATCCGTTACTTTACGGAAATTAGAAAATGTTTGGAATAGAAGCTTGGCATTTCCTTCTAGCAGTCTGCTAAATTCAAACCTTCCTTCAGAAGCACCTTCAAAAGCGTCCGTTCACCAACATCATTTATTCAAATATAAGTGAAGAAAGAACAGTCTTTTGAGGTGAATGAGAAACTGTCAGGCATTGAAAACCCCTCTGTCATCTGGAAAGTTCACATGCTGTTATGTGTATGATGCTCACGCATCATACAGGAAATTGCACCGGCTTCAGCGCACCTTCCCTTGACGTCTTGAAGCAGTAGGTGAGAAGAAGCATATAGTTGATATCAAATGCTTCAGTGGTTGTGTACTTGCAAGATTACTTGTTTTAACCTCGTGAATTGCTGTGGAAAATGTGTCATGACAAGGTGTGGTACAGCTGTCAAATAGGATAAACTGTCAAACAATGATTTTTTTTTTTTTTAAGCGTTCATCCATAGAAGTGTTCACCCCCACGTACACTACCAAAAGTTTGAAGTCAGTTATATTAGAATATATCAGTTATAGTCAGCTTATTAGAATGATTTCTGAAGGATTATGTGACACTGAAGACTGGAGTAATGGCTACTGAAAATTCAGCTTTGCTATCATAGGATTACATTGCATTTTAAAATATATTAAAATAGAAAGCAGTTATTTTAAATTGTAATAGTATTTCAAAATGTTGCTGTTTTTGCTGTATTTTATGATCAAAAAAATGCACCCTTGGTAAATTACCATCCCAAAACTTAGTGAACGGTAGTGTATAGGTATCTTTCCCTCAGAAAGTGTCACTCTTTCAAAAACAAACAAATATTTAGGCATCTTGCATGGGAGGTAGCAGTAGGCAGGATTTAGTGCTGTCAGTCAAGTGTTTTACTCCAATGAGCGTTTTCCTGATTTCATCAATGTTATTTGTGCTTTTTTCCCACCGAGTCAGATAGCCAAACTAATGACAGCTGGAATCAAGACTAGCCTCAGGCAGATTCTGTTTCATTACCAGTACAGCTATAGAGATGGTCACTGACAGGGTATATCTGTCCTCACATCTGCCCCTGAATTATGAACGGCATAACTGAAATACAACAGATTGAAAGTGGAAATAGATGGAAACTGCCACAGATGCTGCCTAACATACAAACCTGATATATGATATTTCCAGTTATTATAATCTAAAAAAATGACCCTCTCTGAAAAAGAGCTCTGCAGGGGGATGTCGAAAATGTATCCCTGATTAAGAACCTGTCAGTATGCAACCTGAAATTAGAGCGGTTACCATGAGCAATAGCGAAATGCATTTCCACCCTGTGAATGGCTTGTAACAATCTCTTTGTTAAATGCAAGATAATGCATTTGGTTCAATTCCTGCAATCCATTTGCTTTTATTTAATATCTAGCACATGCTGTTCAGTCTTCAGGGTTCGACAAGAGTACCTCCCCTTCCTAGGTTTTCCATAACGTCTCTTTTTATCCATTCTGCACGTAGACTGCTTCATTCAGATGAGACTGGGACGTGCCTCTTGATGTCGGCGTCTGTGAAATCACCAAAAACGTCCTTCAAATGATTTCATTTCCCAGACATTTGCACATTTACATGGAGCTCAGTGAGTCAGCAAACTGTAACGTGGAGTGATTTGACTACGAGTTTGACTAAACATCGATTCTGAGAGGGGTGTCATGCCATACGATCGTCCTTAGATCCTACTCTCGCTGCAATGAGACAGTCAGGGATGCCAGGAAGGCTAAAAATGGTTGCTCAGTTGGCAGAAAATGAAATCATCAGGGGGATGTCAGTGACATTTTTGTCTCATATGGTCTTGTGGATATCAGTGGTCCTTTATGAGACCGAAGCAAACTCATCTGGCCTAAAGGGAATGTTTGTCTCCTTCATTGCATCATTTGTATCTCTTAGTTCCTTTTCTGTTAGCTGTCCATTGCTGTTATTGAAAGTCTAATCTCAATGTTGCAGAACGTGGATTGCACTAGAAGAAGAAGAAATGCAGATCTTTGGAATAACACCTGCATTTTGCCCTGAAACTTCTGAAGTGACTCCTGAAATGGCTCAATAGAAGGCTGCTTATCTACCTAATTGCTGATAATTATCTAAATAACACTTTAGTCCGAAGTTAAATCATCAATTTGTTGCTCTGGATCTTTTCTGCTCCTGCAAATGGGGAAAAAAGCCTTCTCCAAGTCAGTGGAGTGGTTTGTTTGTTGGATCAGTTCAAACGAGTGTTTAACTTAGGATACACCTTTTTAATCATTATTTAGCAGTTGGCTTTTCCGTTCTTTCTCCCACAGCTCATTCTAGACCTTTCATACTGTCCTCTGCTTTGAATGTTCCCCGGACGCCGCCTACATTTTCTCATGTTTACTCAAGCCGCCACATGTACTGCCACACGAGGGGAGAGAACCTTTAATTGCTTTATTTTTCGTATTAATTTGGATTCCAGGTGTAACTGTGGAGGGGATTAAGTCCTGTTTACTGTCTGCAATGCACCGGATGAAAGGCTTCGATCTGAAGGGGGATTTCTCCCGCACTGCTACTTAATCGAGCCATTCAAGTTCTCTCTTCTCCATTCGTCTCCAATTTGCCATTATCTTCAAACGAACCCAAGATGGCGTGCGTTTGAAAGCATTAAAAGGATTTCATCATTCTTTTTTTTTTCTCCACGTCTTTTTTTTCATCTGTGCGAACCGTGAATTAATTTCATACGCAGATGTTTACGAATGCTCACATATCTCCGTAAATACAGTCAGCAAAAGCAATTTCCCTACAATTCATGACTTCGCTGTCGGCGCAGTTTTAAGGTTTGCCTTTTGAAGCACATCGCCAGACCATAATACTTGACTGAAAAGATCAGATTTCTCAGCTTGACCACTGGAAGGCCTTCTGCGAGTTTCAGAAATGTGTTGAAATTTATCGTTTGTCCGTTTACTTTAAACTTTTGAAGTGGGATTATCTTTTATTGAGTCTAGATGCACTGGAAAATCTTTAAGATGCAACAAAGCAATGGTTTAAAAAAAGGTTTTCTACTGTTAGTCAAAACAGTCATTTGTCAACTCGAACAGTTCTAGAGATCCATTATTGGTGGCCGTTGACTAACATTATGAAATATTATAAAACTGAACTACATTCAAACCGGAAGTAATTAGTCAGGATAAACTACTTTAATCATATTAATGAATAAATCCCAACATGCTAGCAAATTGAAATGCTTTGTTTCCCACAACCCCAAATGAGCCATGGCAATTCCATTGTCAGCTTGCTGATAATGCAAATTAAAAAAAATGTTCTTCCTAAATCATATATATATATATTTTTAATTACTAAACAGTAGTTTCACAAGATGTTGTTTTTGAAAATCCAGTGTTTTTATCCAGTGGTATTGTTCATGTTTGCCATCTGTTGAATGGTATAAACAGAAATCTGTCTCTGGGCCACTCTTGCTCATAGTGCAAAGCTTCTATTTAACACTTTCAAATGAAGACATATGAGATTAGAGGCAAGTGTTGCATTAAAGAAACATGAAGTATGGCAGTTGCATGTTGGTGAGTATAAGGGATTGGCGATATGACTCAAATTTTAGATTACAGTATGAGTCATTTAATATCACCTTAACTGTATGCCATGATATAGATATTTTTGCTGGAATACTAATGAAATTTTTTATTTTTATTTTTATATTTTAAATAGCATTGTGGTGATGCATGTTTTTAGATGATGCTCTTAGTTACTTTACAAATGAACAATTTAATTTTTATTTTTATTTTGAACTCTATGCAAACTAGAAGTTTATTCTAGTTATTAATCAATTAAAAGGCTCAAAACAGTAAAGCTAACTGCTTGCATCAACATTAAATTATAATTGGATAAACCCCTGATAATTGCACAGATATCTATTACATTATAAATGTGACCCTGGACCACAAAACCAGTCATAAGTGTCAATTTTTCAAAATTGAGATTTAGACATCATCTGAAAGCTGAATAAATAAGCTTTCCATTGATGTATGGTTTGTTAGGATAGGACAATATTTGGCTGAAATACAACTATTTGAATATCTGTAATCTGAGGGTGCAAAAAAATCAAAATATTGAGAAAATGGCCTTTAAAGTTGTCCAAATGACGTTCTTAGCAATGCATATTACTAATCAAAAATTAAGTTTTGATATATTTACAGTAGGAAATGTACAAAATATCTTCATGGAACATGATCTTTACCTAATGCCCTAATGATTTTTGGCATAAAATAAAAATCAATAATTTTGACCCATACAATGTATTTTTGGCTACTGCTAAAAATATACCCCAGCGACTTAAGACTGGTTTTGTGGTCCAGGGTCACAAATAGTATAGAAAATTCTTTACCAACTGACACATTTCTACTGTTGCTTGATATTATATAGTATCATACTGCCCATCCCTGGTGATTTATTGATATATATCTGAAATTTCTACATCATGTTTAATCTTTCCATCCCTTCTTTTCTTCACCCTACAGCTGTTTTCTGTCGCTGTTGCTGGTAGCTGCAGTGGTGTGGAAGATCAAACAGACCTGTTGGGCCTCCAGGCGACGAGAGGTATGTCACCAAAACAGAAAAGAAACATAAAGCGCTTCCCATCACAAGAATATACAGTAACCATGATAAGGACATTGTATGCTTTGTGTTGAGTTCTGGTAATTTCAAAATAGCCAAATCTGTTCTTCGTTTTCTGTTTTGTGGTTTTTCCTTCCCATGGAATTTGATTAGGTGCTCTGAGTACATATAAAGCTTTGACATCCACATGAAACAGCTCTGCAGAGTCCAATGCTTACAAACATGCCCATCTCCCTAATTAGGGACCCTTATGAGGCAATTAGCTCTGACAAGAGTTATCTAATGCAGTTTAGAGCAGACTGAACGATAAGCGCAGCAGATGTCTGCACATCGAGGAGTGAGATGCCATACTTCCACTGTTTCTCCTGCCTTTCTTCATTTCATCATGGCAGAATTACAGGCGATCGAAGGGGTTTCATTGTCTAGGTTTTGGACAATGAGTCCATTTGCTGCCCAGTAGCACCCAAAATTTACTATAAGATGTTCACGAGAATGATTAGCCAATGTCGTAGTGTCCGTAATGCGTTTATTCCATTTTAGTGGACAGAATTGACATTGATAATCAGAGAGGTTGATCTCTTTTGCTTCTGTCCTAATTGATGTATGGAAATAAACAAGAGTTATGATTGCAGCGATCCAAAGCTATATTCATCTAAAGAATTAAATCCAATAACGCATGATGGGGGCAGATGGGCTTCCACCATTAGCATTCGGCTCACTTCAGAGCTGCACTCCACAGGTTCAGATTATCTGTTTGTTTCTGCCCTCAAGTACTCTCAAAAAAGCTTTTATCTTTTAATTTAAAATGATTGAAAAGTTTGAGGAGGCACTCCAGAAAAATAATTGCTTCTGAAAATGTATTTTCTCCTTCCTTTTTGTCTTGATCAAGAAAGAGCCTGAATGACGTGCACCTCATTTTGGCACCAATCATTTGACAAGGTCACGTTTTCGTTTTTTTACCTTGGCAGCACGAGGTGGAGACAGAAATGAAACTGACAGGGATTTTTCAGAGCTTTTTCTTTGCATTCAGCGGCATGTGAATAGTGGTCATTTACTGCCATTTTGAAGTGTAACTTTCCATTTGAATGATCATAAACGAAGAAGCCTGCAACCTCTGCTTTGAACGCCTTTTGTCCTGACTGACTTATTGAAAGACATGAGTTGAAAGCAGAGGACATGTTTATAACTTCCATTATGCAAATGTTCTCTACTACACTGATTTTGGCTGAGAGATCAAACAAGGGAATATCTAAAAAGCAGCAGTGCTCAACACAAATCAGAGTGCTTGCCTTTGATTTCCTCCAGTACGTCGTTTCCCGGAAAATTCTAGCGAACGTCTCATTGTCATCTGCCTGGATATTTGCACAGTTGCGCTTGCCTTATTTCGGTTTTAGCTTTAACTCTAAAGTCTCTTGTGTTGAAGCGCAGTGCTTGCAAATCTGGTTAAAACCATCCAATTAGTGCTTAACCTCACGCATCATGCGATTATTTGATCTCTCAAACAAAATTTATTGTATTTAAGAGATTACAGTATGTAATCTCTCTCTTTCCCCTCTCTCTCTCCTTCCCTCACTCACTCACACACACACACACACACACACACACACACACACACACACACACACACACACAGAGAGAGGGAAAGAGATAAAAAAAATACTATGTTTTTAAAATAAGTCACTTATGCTCACCAAGGCTGCATTTAATATTGTGATATATTATTACAGTTTGAAATAATAATTTTCAGGGGTTTTTTCCCATGTATTTTAAAATGTAATTTATTCCTGTGATGGCAAAGCTGTATTTTCAGCCGCCATTACTCCAGTCTACAGAATCACATGATCCTTCAGAAATTATTCTAATATACTGATTTGGTGCTTAAGAAACAAGTCTTATTATTATGAAAGTTGAAAATAGTTGTCCTGCTTAACATTTTTTGAAAACTGCAATATATTTTTGTGGATTCTTTGATAAATAGAAAGTTCAAAACAGCATGCATGTATTTGAAATAGAATTTTGTATTATATATAATAAATGTTATATATATAATTTATATAATAAATAAAAAATGATATTAATAATATTACAATATACATATAATATGTATAATAAATTAAAATCGTTTTAATATAAATGTAATTCTGCGATGCCTACATTTACTTGTATCATTTAATATGACTTATAAAAAAAAAGATTTTTCTGTTTCTCAAAAATATTTTTCTATTGATGGGTGCATATTTAGTCTGCATGACATTTGGGAACACATAATTCCCAACACATAAGTGTGTCTTCCTCTATTTATATTTTCAGAGTTATTTATGCTGAGACTTACTGTGGTGGTCACATCTTTAGATATAAGTGGGATGGAGATGATATATTAGTGGATTTGGTTGGTAATTATATGAAGCATAGACTAAAGCATAGATCCCAAACATAAGGAATGGGTCAGATGGTTTTTTTTATTTTTAAATGAATGTAAATAATTGCATAGCTTAATATTTTACCCATGTTTCATTGCAGGAAAATCTCCAGCATTTCTGTTGCTGTTTTGAAGTGTTGGCCTGTCTTGTACTTAGCTGTGGTCTTTATCTGACCAAACATCTGATCTGACTTCATATAGTACAGACTTAGGATGCTCAAATCTACCACCTTCCAGCAGAGGATGGTTTGGCCATTGTCTTCAAAGACAAATTGCCCCTGTGAAAGCACATAGAGTGACAATTTCAAATCAAGACTTAGTATGACAGATCTGAAAAATGTATCCTAGCTTATGTTTAGTGGAGGAAGAAATGTGTTCCATGTCTCTGATTTGATTCATCACAGTGATGGTATAGGCAGTGTGTGTGTGTTTAGCCCTGATGTTAAGTGATTATGCTGAGTCAGGTGCATTAGAGGACCACCGTCTGATGCCGAAGGGCTTGATAATGGTGTTTTGCATTTACCGCAGTGGAACATTACATAGGTAGAGTCACTAATGCTGCTGTCTTCTGGACCTGTGGGTAGGTTTGCATTTGTGTAGGCGATTATCGGTTCTGTCAGTGTGTGAAATATACCTTAACTTTTCATATTCCGTTGAGGTTGCAGCAGTCATAGCTCTTTGCCTCAGATTATTGCTGTGCTGCATGATACAACAGATCAATCTTTTGAAAACAAGGCATCTGTTGTCTTTGCGGATGAAATATTAATCTTGCCTTTTTGGAGAATGACATATCAACAGCCTGGTTTCTTATAGCTAGAAATTAGACAGTGGGAGGGAAGATTACAAAAAGTGCAATTAAACAGTCTTATCTCTGCTCTCCAGTGAGCAACACAAACAGGTTTGGCTATGGGCATCGCCCTCATCCGCCCTCATGTTTTATGATTTGTCTTATTGAAAAAAAACCTTTCCTGCTGTTTGGACCAATGACTGCAAACCCTATGCCGAAATGAAAATTAAATGAACGAGACGGAAGAGGGGTGATTAAGAATAATGAAACCGTGTCGTCCTGAGTTATTGAATTTCATCTAACATGCAGTCTCATCCAATTCAGTGCTGAGTGCCTGAAGAGGAGCGAATATACTCACAGTGAAGGTTACATGCGTCTGCTGTGCACTATCACACAATCATTTTTGGAAATAGGATGTTTTAATCGATTGAAACGAAACTGGAAGATAATGTCTGTTGACTCTTGTCTTACCCAACCTGTTTAAACAAGGCTGATTTGTTAACAAGAAGCTTTTAATGATTGTTTCTAATGCCGGACAGGCATAACATTGGGACGAACCATGCTTTGTATGAGAAACAGTCTTGAGCACAGGTGCTGGAGTGGCTCTGTACCATTTCAGGGGGACAGATAGCAGACGTCTGCACTAAATGTCAGTGTAGAGAGGGATGAATGACTTCTGTAAAACAGACGACGGGGGAATTGACATTTCACAGTGCAATGTCATACTCATGGTCATACAGCACTCTTTGATTGAACCGCATTGCTTTAAATGCACATCCTTGTCCCAATATGGTCATTTTTAATGCAGTAATGCCTGTGGAGTAAAACAAAATGTCATTAAACACTAAAACATATTACCTTTTGTCCAATATAGTGATTGCATGCCTTATTTGTCAATAAAAAGAAAAAACTAGGCACTTTTTTACTGTTTTCTTCTGGAGATGAAATCAATAATGAGTGAATGTTTTCGGATAGAGTTCAGGATAGTACGATGTAGGCACATTTTCCATCAGAAGTCACAAATGCAGCCTGACCATCATGAACAACATCTCTAGAATGTTTGCGTGCAGCATTTGGAGAATTACTGAAGAAGCCGAGGGGCTTTGCTTATCAGTGTCACCTTCGTTTGAGAAAAGATGCAGTATCAAGTGCTACTGATGTTATTGCTATCCCTCCATCTTTTTTTCCTACTTACTATTTTTCCCCAAAGTGTTTTTTTTCTCATCTTTTATGATTTCCACCTGTTTCTTCTATTTTCCCCTTCATTTTGACTTTTTCATCATTATTTTCCCCACTCTACTCTGTATAATGACTATATAGAATACAGGCAAAAAATAAATTGCAATAGTATAAAAACATTAATCAAAAATCTAATATACAGTTTATTTAATATTAAACATTAAAAATATCAAAATAGTGTTGTTCATATTTAATTTTAGATTTTATATATAAAAAAAAACATCTAAACTGTGTTGTTTAAATTAGACTAATGCTAAATTATTAGCACAGTCGTGTTAGAAAATAATATGTGACTCTGGTGGTCTTGCAGTGACTGTTGATAACTGCATCTATTTTATGCTGCTATAGACAGGAAAATTTATATAGTCAGTATTATATTCCAGGCCTGCTGAGTACATGCTTTGGTTTTTCTGGGAGTATCCATTATTATGAAAAATGGAGAAGTTATGATAAACCTTTTTATCTCTGTGATAGGGCCATGTGTTATAAAGAATGTTTCTTTTTCAAGGGCATCAGCAAACTTCAGACAAAAGGAACCAAGAGTTTTATCCTTTTAATATTAATTAAAGGTCATAGTATCAGCCCCAATATAAAACCAGTCTTGCTAGCTTACAGCCCAAGATGTGGGTTTAAGTGACAGAGAAACTGAGCTTTTAGTCTGCAGGATGGCAGCTGTACTCTATCTAATATCCAATGGCTTTTAGCGATGATCATTCATTAATGATTGTTTGGTGGGTTATAGATATTAAGCATGTCAATGGTATAACAATTGGCTTTAAACTATTGATATTTTAAATGCTAGACATCCTCAGCTATGCTATAATTAAACAGAGCCTTATTACTTAGCTTAATGAATGAGGTACAATCCTGTGTGACACAAATTGGTCAGGAAAGGACACATTATGCAGAGAGAGAGAGAGAGCTCGATGAAATCAGGACAGCACGGATGCATCAGCTCCTTCTCCAGTCTTGCAGAAAAGCAGCTCTGATCGGTCTGGAAAAAAAATGTTTCTGCCCATAATGAGAGCCTTGCAAACGGCCACAACCATTTGTGACTCTGAACACAGAGGCTCTGCTTCCACTTCATTCATCACACGCTCACAAGGGAACCTTTAGTCTATGACAAATACTCGCCCTCACTTTTCAAGTTCAGCTGTGGGACTCTCTGAGAGTTCGTTAAATCACAAGTTCACACAAACCGATGTGTGCAAATGATACATGCATTGCTCAGAGAGATGCAGTAGTGTGCTCTGAAGTAATGGATCAATGCAGAGTCTGAAGCAGAACTGTGGCGATTTCAAAGAAAAGACTTCAGTATCAGTGATCTGGAAATGAATCCCAAATATGTGTTCAATGTTTAGTTAAATGTGACATTCAATTTGTCCAGTCAAAGAAGGTCATGCTTCCTTTCCTCTAGCCTGTAGCCATGGTTATATTTTGCAGCACTTGGAGGGAAAAATACTGACTCTTTTGAGGTAAATTGAATCTTTCTCATTACAAGACAAGAAAAAAAAAATAGTATTACATTTCAAATTTGGTTGCTTCTACTGTGAGAATGAGGCATATTATGACCTATAATATGATGCAACTGATTGTAATTCTTTTGTGTTATTGTTCAATTTGTGCATTATGGTGGTTTGTCTTTGATATTTATGTTTGCAGTTTTAGTTTAATTGAATTAGTTTGTTCCAACTGATGTAATCTAGTGACATAGTTAATAATTGTAATGATAAAATATCACACAACATGTACTGTAAATAGTAGGAATGGTGTGCAAAATATATGATAAGAATTTATGGCAGATCTGGGCATGAAGACTAAAAAGAAGGCAGGAGATCTGTATGGTATTGAGGGGCTGGGCGACTGAGAGCTTTTAAAGTAAAAGTACTGACAGGTAACCAGTGCAGCAATGATAATATTGGACTGATGTGATCATATTTTCAGGACCTGGCTAGAACTCTGGCTGCAGCTTTTTTATGGAGACAATTGGGCATCCAGCCAGAAGTGCATTACAATAATCAGGTCTCAAAGTTATGAATGCATGAACTATCATTCTGCATCTAGTAAGAATATTCTGTAACTCTGAGGTGGAAAAATGCAGTGAGGTGCTCAATGGGTAAAACACCCTTTGCAGCAAGCCAAAATTCTGCCCATTTAAAGGGTCATATCCTAAATAGAGCAAGGAGTTAATAATATTTAACAATTTTAGCAAATAATTGCTGCTGTACTGTAGTGGGTTATCAGATGAACAAAAATGTCTGCTTTCTAGTTATACTGGCCACTGCGCTAAACAGATACCTGTGATTATGCTAGTTATTTTCTATAAGCCTGATAGCATATTATAATCTGGCTTCTCTTAGGGATCGCCTATAGCTGGAAACACTGTCATTTCCAGCAATTTCGTTAACATTCAGGTTGTTTTTCTCCCATCTGCACTCCATTTTCTTTGTGTTTTTCTTAAGAGAGGCTGTTATACTACGGTACCCACTTTTGTACTCAAACTTCTTTATAGTTAAGCAAAGCATTGATAAGAAGAGTAATAAAAGTTGCATCTGCTTGCTCACTCCATCAAGCTTTTCATTGCTTAAAGACAAACGTTAAGCAGTGAAGATTATTCTGGGACATTTCTGGGACAGTTTCGAGTTCCCTCCAAGCCTGTTTCAGAATGAACAACCAGTCACCAGCTGACTATAATTGAACGCCCCTGATCTACATACTCGGTAACACTAACAGATCAATGTCAAATCCAATTCCAAGCTAGTGAGAGGGACATGTCCTTTGAGCAGATACTCAGAATGTCTTTGTGGAATAACCAATGAAGCCAATTTCATAATCCATGTTTTAAAGAGCTAATCGGGTCATTGATGTTTTTCAGAAAGAACTGGACCAGATTGGTCAATGCAGAAGTGATTCTAAGTGGATTACCTTAATTGTACTTTTAAACATGAGCAAATCTTTAGGGGAAAAATTATAGGCTATGAAGTCTGTTTTTTTGTAAGATCAGTGGATGCATTTATATCTTGCAGTATGCTCTGACAAGTCATTTTTTCTATGTATTTTTGTTCCCAGTGAGAAAACTTTTCTTTCTGTGTCATTTGTCAGGGCAAATTTCCCTGCTTGGTTCAAGACCTCATTTCCAGTTATGATCAGCTGTAATTAATTTCCTGGTTTGTGAGTTGCTTCATTTACATAATTTCTACAGTGAATAATTTGTTAAAATTTTAGATAGTGTTGGCACTGACAAGTCTTTGCTAGTCAGAAAGAATTTGCCCCTCATGCTAAGCTTTTCCTGGGTCTAAAACGTCTACATGCGTACAGAGTTGATTGATTACATAATTGCAATTAATAGTTAACGATTAATTAATTGCATTTTATGTTTATGTAGGATATAAGAGTTTTTTTTTTTTTATCAGTTAAGCATCCAAAGTGTTTTGAATTTGACAATGAATTTTCTTCTAACTGAACTGCTTTTTAAAACTGATTTGGGACTATGCTTCTATTGAAAGTCTTTGTTTCTTGTTCCTCAATAGTTATTCAATAGTTCATTTGTAATTATAAGACTTAAACCCACATAAGACCATGGATGGCTCCTCGTTACCTTGTTTAGGTCAGTGTATGGAACGTTTAAGATTTATGTATTTGTATTCTAAAATAAAAACATCTTTTATTTATT
>JAFVLL020035221.1:49660-113243 GCA_021397915.2 Tor tambroides
AGTGCTATTTATTGTTTGAATAATCAATTAATAGGACACACCAGGGCAACAAAACACACCTGTCAGTCACATGTTCCAATACTTTTGCTCACATGAAAAATGGGTGGGTTCAAACAAAAGGTGATATCTTCTAAGTTCTGTATCAGATCCAGATGAAAATACCTGTAAATAAAAGCTGAAATGTTAATCTCTCATCTCATATTCATCTTTTGATGTCAAACCCAAATGTTTTCAGTCTACAGCAAAAATAACAGAACTGGCCTTGCTGTTCCAATACTTTTGGAGGGCACTGTAGTTAAAGATGCTTAATATAAAGTGGGTCACATGTTCTTAAGGTCCCGACATAGTTCAAGTGACATCTTAAAGATGCCCAGAAACTGATAGTAGTTTACTCCAAAAATGAAACTTCTGTCATTTACTCACCTCATGTTGTTCCAAACTTGTATGAATAAGTGAATAAATGATGACAGTTTTGGGTGAAATAACCTTTTAATTCCTGTGTGCGAAAATGGAGCCAATTTGAATGTTCAGTTACAAACTTTTATCCAACAGTGTCATTATGTCCATTCCTAGCCAGGTTGAGCTACACCTGTGCATTTAAGTCTAATGTAAACTACAATCCCAGAAGGCAGACATTTGGCATGTGTGTAATGCCTGAGGGATGTCAGCTCAGGTAACCATGAACGGCCATTATTGCCTCCATTTAACAATTAGAGGGGATGAGGAAGAAGAAAAAATGACGTACATGATGGCCCCTCAAGCAAAAAAAAATCTGTTATGGCATTATCTCTTGCGAAGGACCCTAGCCACAAGCGAAGGTCTTCATCATCTTTTCATGTAAAGAGCTGTTCTTTGGTAACCTGTCACCCCATCATTTATCTCACTTTTGCTTTTGTCTCCTCACAGATCGCCTTCTCTCAGCACAACAGCATTATGGACCTGGTGCAGTTCTTTGTGACATTTTTCAGGTGAGTACTTGCCATTTCAAAGGTGTGATGTAACATAAGTTGATCGTGACAGCATCTTTCAGCTGTTAAGCCAGTGTATAATTATTTAGCGACAGCCTGCCTGGGTTGGATTCCTCAGCACATGATGTGTCTCATGCCTTTTCCCTTTGGATTAATGAGTCAGTGCTGAGAGAGCTCTTTAGGCCAAGAGGAAATGAGACCTAATTGCCTTCAGTGTCCTTCAGCTTTACATTCTTGCTTACACTACCGTATTCAACCAAAGTCCTAAATGATCTGATGTAATACCCTTTGATAGAATTGCAGTCAAAATGGCGAAATGTCGTGAGAAAAAGATCCATAGTCATTATTGTAGCAATTCATTAAAAGGATAGTTCACCCAAAAATGAAAATTCTGTCATTAATTACTCACCCTCATGTCGTTCCAAACCCATAAGACCTTCATTCATCTTTGGAACACAAATTAAGATGATTTTTGATGAAATCCGAGAGCTTTCTGACCCTGCTTAGACAAATGCAACTACCAAGTTCAAGGCCTCTCGGATTTCATTAAAAGCATCTTAATTTGTGTTCTGAAGATTTGTAACGAAGGGTTAGGAATGATATGAGTGAGTAATTAGTGACATTTTCATTTTTGGGTGGACTACATAGAAGTCACTTTCAAACCAAGCGGCTTTCTGTTGATAAACATGGTAAATTTGCGTCACCAACTTCGCCCTCATTCAAAACTCCCCATTTTGAGGATTCCTACTGAAATGACTGGATTTTGCTTGCTAATTTTCTCAGAGTGATAGTAAATGTGTCTGTTTATCTTTACTGTATATTCCATGTCTTTTAAAGAAATGTAATACCTAAGTAGAGGGAAATTAAAGTTTACTGAATCTTGACATCCAGCCTAGCTCTTTTTGGCACTACATTACGTAACAATGTCCAATTTGGGAACAAATATTTGTTGAGAGTCAAATAATTTCAATATATTTTTTGATTTGGTTCACAAAACTGGTTTAAATGTTGTATTGACTCATGGAGAGGAAGAATAAATAATGACTTAAATATAGGTCTGATTCTCATATAAAGCTATCATGTGACTTCAGAATATAATGCACAAGTCCTATGAACCACATTAATGTTGCTTTTGTGTCTTTTTTTGGAAACTTGAAAACACCTTTCAGCACCTTTTAATTATAATTGCATACAACTAGCACTTTTCTCAGGAAAAAAAAAATACAACTAGAATTTTCTTCAGAATTTCTCCTTTTAAGCAGCACAGCAGAAATAAATTCATATTGAAATGGAACAAATTGAGGGTGAGTAAGCAATGACAGCATTTTTGGTTTTGGCTGCACAAGATGAGACAAAACACAACTGAAAATGAACTGTTGGTGGTGTAAACAACTTGCTACCACGCAATGCTTCATGCAAAACTGCTCTGCCCCCTCATCTGTACAAGGTGTCATTGCCACAAGGTAGATCTGTCATCCTGATTTGTTAATTTCTGTGCAATTTCTTGATTTGTCATTAAATGCACACCTGTTCCCATTATGTCTTATTAGATTTGGTTTTAGAGGGCATCTTTCTCTTTCCGAATGGTCAATCTCTTGGTGCTGCCGCACCCTCTGGTGCTTGTCCTGGATTCAGATCAGTGTCCTGGATTAGACACCCCCTCTGGAAGCTGGTGTCAAACGCTGATGCACTCCGACACTGGGTCAACTTGTGCTCCAAACAGTCATGTTATACAGCTCGCTTGTTTCTGACTGCCTGGGCAATCAGTTTAACTAGTTAACTTCAAGCTTGCCTTAGTGTGTAGTCATCAACACTTGCAGCACAAGCATGCTTCCATTAATCCGTAACTTTACAGAACTTAGAAAATGTTTGTGATAGAAGCTTGGCATTTCCTTCTAGCAGTCTGCTAAATTCTAACGTACCTTCAGAAGCACCTTCAAAAACGTATGTTCACCAACATCATTTATTCAAATATAAGTGAAGAAAGAACACAGTCTTTTGAGGTGAATGAGAAACTGTCAGGCGTTGAAAACCGTTCTGTCATCTGGGAAGTTCACATGCTGTTGTGTGTATGATCCTCATGCATCATACAGGAAATTGCCCCAGCTTCAGGGCGCCTTCCCTTGACATCTAGAGGTGAGAAGAAGCATACAGTTGATATCAAATGCTTCAGTGGTTGTGTACTTGCCAGATTACTTGGTTTAACCTCGTGAATTGCTGTGGAAAATGTACCATGACAAGGTGGAGTACAGCTGTCAAATAGGATAAAGTGTCAAACAATGATTTTCCTTCTTTTTTTGTAGTGTTCACCCCCATGTACACTACCATTTAATAGTTTGAAGTCAGTTATATTAGAATATCTCAGTTATAATCAGAATATTAGAGTGATTTCTGAAGGATCATGTGACACTGAAGACTGGAGTAATGGCTGCTGAAAATTCAGCTTTGTCAACACAGGAATACATGCCATTTTAAAATATATTAGGTTACACTTTATTTCGATAGTCCACTTTAGACATTCTACTAACTTATAAGTAACTTTGTAACTACATGTCAACTACATGTCAACTAATTCTCATCCTAGGTAAATTACCAACCCCAAACTTAGTGAGTGGTAGTGTACTGTATATGTACTGTATCTTTCCCTCAGCATCGTTGTACACTCTTAAATATAAAGGTGCTTAAAAGGTTCTTCACAGTGATGCCATAGAAGAACCATTTTTGGTTCCACAAAGAACTATTCAGTCAAAGGTACTTTAAAGAACCATCTCTTTCTTAACTTTTTGTAATCTGAAGAACCTTCTTTCGCCACGAACCTTTTGTGAAACAGAAAGTTTCTTCAGATGTTAAAGGTTCTTTATGGAATCTACAGGGGCTTTCGCACCAAGTAGTTCTAGGAACTAGCCATCAGGGAAGCTGAGAAAAAACACAACACTGCAGACAACAGGTAAATGCTGTTATCACTGTTTTCCATGTTCGTGGAGTAAATATGTTTACATGGCTTTTTAAAAATGCCGGGTAGTCGGTGTTTCACGTGTGTTTGGCTGTTTTAGACCCTGCTCTGAAGTAGGAGCTAATTTAGTTCCTCCAAACATAGTTCCTAGAATTAAAACCGTTCCTAGTTGCCAAAAAATGGGTAGTTCCACAATTAGTTCAGATACTATGAAAAGGTTCCCGTGGTGCGAAAGGCCCTATTTAGACAAAAAGGTGGTTCTTTGGCATCGTGAAGCACCTTTATTTTTAAGAGTGTATGGGAGGTAAGCAGTAGGCAGGATTTGTGCCGTCAGTCAAGTGTTTTCCTCCAATGAGCGTTTTCCTGATTTCATCAATGTGATTTGTGCTTTTTTCCCCACTGAGTCAGATAGCCAAACTCATGACAGTTGGAATCAAGACTAGCCTCAGGCAGATTTTGTTCCATTACCAGTACAGCTAGAGCGATGGTCGCTGACAGGGTATATCTCTCCTCGCATCTGCCCCTGAATTATGAACCGCATCTCTACGAAATACAAAAAATTAAATGTGGAAATAGACCAAAACTGCCACAGATGCTGCCTAACATACAAACCTGTTATATGACTTTCCTTATAATATAATCTTTCCAGTTATTATAGTCTAAAAAAAAATGACCCTCTCTGTAAAAAGGGCTCTGCAGGGGGTGTCAAATGTATCACTGATTAAGAACTTGTCAGTGTGCAACCTGAAATTAGAGTGGTTACCATGAGCAATAGCGAAAATGCATTTCCACCTTGTGAATGGCTTTTAACAGTCTCTTTGTTAAATGCAAGATAATGCATTTGGTTCAATTCCTGCAATCCATTTGCTTTTAATATCTAGCGCTTGCTGTTCAGTCTTCAGATTTCGACAAGAGTACCTCCCCTTCCAGGTTTGCCGTAACTGTCTCTTTTTATCCATTCTGCACGTAGATTGCTTCATTCAGATCAGACGGGGACGTACCTCTTGATGTCTGCAAAATCACCAAAAATGTCCTTCAAATGATTTCAGTTCCCAGACATTTGCTCATTTACATGGAGCTCAGTGAGTCAGCAAACTGTAACGTGGAGTGATTTGATTACGAGTTTGACTAAATATCGATTCTAAGAGGGGTGTCATGCCATACGATCGTCTTTTGGATCCTACTCTCACTGCAGTGGGGACAGTCAGGGATGCCAGGAAGGCTATAAATGGTTGCACAATTGGCAGAAAATGAAATCATCAGGGGGATGACAGTGACATTTTTGTCTCGTATGGTCTTGATGTCAGTGGTCCTTTATGAGAGGCCTAAGGGGAATGTCACCTTCACTGCATCGTTTGTATCTCCTAGTTCCTTTTCTGTTAGCTGTCCATTGGAATATCTGACTTTTTGTATTCTGTTATTTAAAGACTAATGTTAATGTTGCAGAACATATGGACTGCACTAGAAGAAATACAGATCTTTGGAATAACACCTGCATTTTGCTCAAACTTCTGAAGTGACTCCTGAAATGGGTCAATACGAGGCTGCTTATCTACCTAATTGCTGCTAATTATCTAAATAACACTTTAGTACAAAGTTTAATCATCAATTTGTTGCTGTGGATCTCTTCTGCTCCTGCAAATGGTGAAAAAAAGCTTTCTCTCCAATTCAGTGGAGTGGTTTGTTTGCTGGATCAGTGCAAACGAGTGCAGACTTAGGATACACCTTTTTATCATTGTTTAGCAGTTGGTTTTTCAGTTCTTTCTCCCACAACTCATTCCACACCTTTCATACTGTCTTCTGCTTTGAATGTTCCCCGGATGCCGCCTTCATTTTCTCACATTTACTCAAGCCACCACATGTACTGCCACACAAGGGGCGAGAACCTTTAATTGCTTTATTTTTCGTATTAATTCGGATTCCAGGTGGAACCGAGGAGGGATTAAGTCCTGTTTACTGCCTGCAATGCACTGGATGAAAGGCTTCGATCTGAAGGGGGATATTTCCCGCACTGCTACTTAATCGAGCCATTCAAGTTTCTCTCTTCCCCATTCGTCTCCAATTTGCCATTATCTTCAAACGACCCCAAGATGGCGTGCATTTGAAAGCATTAAAAGGATTTCATCATTCTTTTTTTTTTTTTCTCCACGCCTTTTTTTTTTTTTCATCTGTGCGAACCGTGAATTAATTTCAAACGCAGATGTTTACGAATGCTCACATATCTCTGTAAATACAGTCAGCAAAAGCAGTTTCTTTACAATTCATGACTTTGCTGTCGGTGCAGTGTTAAGATTTGCCTTTTGAAGCACATTGCCAGACCATAACACTTGACTGAAAAGATCAGATTTCTCAGCTTGACCACTGGAAGGCCTTCTGCGAGTTTCAGAAATGTCTACATTTATCTTTTGTCCATTAATTCTTTGAAGTGGGATTATCTTTTGAGTCTAGATGCACTGGAAAATCTTTAAAAAGATACAACAAAGCAATGGTTTAAAACAAAGTTTTCTGCTGTTAGTCAAAACGGTCATTTGTCAACTCAAACATCCAGTGTTCTAGAGATCCATTAGTCGTGGCTATTAACTAAAAATATGGAGTATTATAAAATCGAACTACATCCAAACAGGAATTAATTAGTCAGGATAAACTACTTTAATCATATGGGTATCATTGATGCACCCTAATGAATAAATCCCAATATGCTAGCAAATTGAAATGTTTTTTTTCTTCTCAACGGGCACAACCCCAAATGAGCCATGGCAAGTTCATTGTTGGAATAATCTTGATACGCTTGCTGAAATTTTGTATATGTATGTATGTGTGTGTGTGTGTGTGTGTATGTATATGTATGTGTGTATATATATATATATATATATATATATATATGTATGTGTGTGTGTATATATGTTTGTTTATTTATTTATTATAACTATATTTGCCATTTGTTGAATGGTATAAACCTTAATCTGTAACTGGGCCATTCTTGCTCATAGTGCAAAGCTATTTTTTTTGCTGGAATATTGATGAAATATATTTTTATATTTTAAATAGCAATGTGGTGATGCATGTTTTAGATTATTCTGTTAGTTATTTTACAAATGAATAATTTAATTAATTTTTAGTTTGACCCTGGATGCAAACTAGAAGTTTGTTCATAATAAATAAATCTTACAGCAATACATCAATTAACATCAAAGCATGTTAAATATCAATTTAAAGGCTCAAAACAGTAAAGCTAACCGTTTTCTCCAACATTAAATTGTAATTGGATAAACCCGTGATAGTTTCACAGATATCTATTACATTAAAAATTGCATAGCAAATTCTTTACCAGCCGACAAATGTCTATTTTTGCTTACTGCCCATCCCTAGTGATTTATTGATATACATCTGAAATTTCTACATCGTGTTTAATCTTTCCATCCCTTCTTTTCTTCACCCCACAGCTGTTTTCTGTCGCTGTTGCTGGTAGCTGCAGTGGTGTGGAAGATCAAACAGACCTGTTGGGCCTCCAGGCGACGAGAGGTATGTCACAAAAGAGAAAAGAAACAAAGCGCTGCTTATTGCAAGAACATACAGTAACTCTGATAAGAACGATATGTGCTTTGTCTGTTCTCCTTTTTCTGTTTTCGGATTTTTCTTCACATGGAATTTGATTAGGTACTCTGAGAAGTACATATAAAGCTTTGACAGCCACATGAAACAGCTCTGCAGAGTCCAATGCTTACAAACATGCCCATCTCCCTAATTAGGGACCCTTATGAGCCAATTAGCTCTGACAAGAGTTATCTAATGCAGTTTAGAGCAGACTGCACGATAAGTGCAGCAGATGTCTGCACATCGAGGAGAGAGATGCCATACACTATTTCTCCTGCCTTTCTTCATTTCATCGTAGCGGAATTACAGGCATTCAAAGGGGTTTCAGGGTTTAGGTTTTGGATAATGAGTTCATTTGCTACCCGGTAGCACCTAAAAGTTACTACAAGATATCCACGAGAATGATTAGCCAATGTCGTAGTGTCCATAATGCGTTTATTCCATTTTAGTGGACAGAATTGACACTGATAATCAGGGAGGTTGATTTATTTATTTTTTTTGCTTCTGTCCTAATTGATGTATGGGAATAAACAAGAGTTATGATTGCAGCGATCCAAAGCTATATTCATCTAAAGAATTAAGTCCAATAATGCGTGATGGGGGCAGATAGGCTCCCACCATTAGCATTCGGCTCACTGCAGAGCTGCACTCCACAGGTTCAGATTATCTGTTTGTTTCTGCCCTCAAGTACTCTCAAAAAAGCTTTTATCTTTTAATTTAAAATGATTGAAAAGTTTGAGGAGGCACTCCAGAAAAATAATTGCTTCTGAAAATGTATTTTCTCCTTCCTTTTTTGTCTTGATCAAGAAAGAGCCTGAATGACGTGCACCTCATTTTGGCACCAATCATTTGACAAGGTCACGTTCTTGATTTTTGCCTTGGCAGCACGAGGTGGAGGCAGAAATGAAACTAAGAGGGATTTTTCAGAGCTTTTCCTTTGCATTCAGAGGCATGCGAATAGTGGTCATTTATTGGCATTTTGAAGTGTAACTTTCAGTTTGCATGATCATAACGCAGAAGCTGTCCTGCCCTGCGACCTCTGCTTTGAACGCCTTTTGTCCTGACTGACTTATTGAAAGACATGAGTTGAAAGCAAAGGACATGTTTATAACTTCCATTATGCAAATGTTCTCTACTACACTGATTTTGGCTGAGAGATCAAACAAGGGAATATCTAAAAAGCAGCAGTGCTCAACACAAATCAGAGTGCTTGCCTTTGATTTCCTTTAGTGCGTCGTTTCCCGGAAAATTCTAGAGAACGTCTCATTGTCATCTGCCTGGATATTTGCACAGTTGCATTTGCCTTATTTAGTTTTTAGCTTTAGCTCCAAAGTCTCTTGTTGAAGCGCGCAGTGCTTGCAAATCTGGTTAAAACCATCCAATTAGTGCTTAACCTCATGCATCATGCGATTTTATTTGATCTCTCAAACAAAATTTATTGTATTTAAGAGATTACAGTATGTAATCTCTCTCTTTCCTCTCTCCCTCACTCTCTCTCTCTCTCTCTCACACACACACACAGAGGGAAAATATTTTTATAGTATTTTTTGTTTTTCAAAGTAGTCACTTTTGCTCACCAAGGCTGCATTTAATATTGTGAAATATGATTACAGTTTGAAATAATTTTCAGGGTTTTTTCCCCACATATATCTTAAAATGTAATTTATTCTTGTATTTTCAGCAGCCATTACTCCAGTCTTCAGAGTCACGTGGTCCTTCAGAAATTGTTCTAATATACTGATTTGGTGCTCAAGAAACAAGTTTTATTATGAATGTTGAAAAATGTTTCTGGATTCTTTGAATTTGAAAGTTCAAAACAGCATGCATTTGAAATAGATTTTTTTTATATTATATATAATATTATATATATTTATATAATAAATAAAGTCATATTAAAAATATAATTATACATAAATTTAAAAAAAAATTTTATAAACATAATTCTGTCTACGTTTACTTGTAGCATTTTATGACTCTTAAAAAAAAAATATATATATATATATTATATTATATTATATTATATTATATTATATTATATTATATTATATTATATTATATTTTATTTATTTATTTATTTATTTTCAAAAACATTTTTCTATTGATGGGTGCCCAATTAGTCTGACATTTGGCAACACATAATTCCCAACACAATTGTCTTCCTCTATATTTTTTAGAATTATTTATCCTGAGACAGAATGTGCTGATCACATTTTCAGATGTCAGTGGGATGGAGGAGATGGTATATTAGTGGATTTGATTGGTAATTATACGAAGCATAAAGAGACTAAAGCATGGATATCAAACATAAAGAATTGGTCAGATGATTGTTTGTAATGAATGTAAATTATTGCATAGCTTAATATTTTCTTTGCAGGAAAATCTCCTGCATTTTTGTTGCTGGTCTGTACTTTTGGCCAGTCTTGCCCCTTAGTGGTGTACTTTATTTGAGCTACCACTTTCCAGCAGAGGATGGTTTGGCCATTGTCCTCAAAGACGAATTGGCCTTGTGAAACCACATAGCGTGAGATAGTGGTATGACAATTTCAAATCAAGACTCGGTATGACAGATCTGAAAAATGTATCCTAGCTTATGTTTAGTGGAGGAAGAAATATGTTCCATGTCTCTGATTTGATTCATCACAGTGATAGTATAGTCAGTGTGTGTATGTGTGTTTAGCCCCGATGTTAAGTGATTATGCTGAGCCAGGTGCATTAGAGGACTGTCGTCTGATGCCGGAGGGCTTGATAATGGTGTTTTGCATTTACCGCAGTGGAGCATCACATAGAGTCACTTATGCCACTGTGTAGGTGATTATCGTTTCTGTCAGTGTGTGAAATTCCAGAAATATCCCTTAACTTTTCATGTTTCATTTGAGGTTGCAGCAGTCATAGCTCTTTGCCTCAGATTATTGCTGTGCTGCATGATGCAACAGATCAATCTTTTGAAAACAAGGCATCTGTTGTCTTTGTGGATGAAATATTTATCTTGCCTTTTTGGAGAATGCCATATCAACAGCCTGGTTTCTCATAGCTAGAAATTAGACAGTGGGAGGGAAGATTACAAAAAGTGCAATTAAACAGTCTTATCTCTGCTCTCCAGTGAGCAACACAAACAGGTTCAGCTATGGGCATCGCCCTCGTCCGCCCCCATGTTTGTTTGTTTGTTTTTTGTTTTTTTTTCAATAAGACGAGTCATAAAACATTTCCCACTATTCGGACCAATGACTGCAAACCCCAAGCCGAAATGAAAATTAAACGAACAAGACGATACAGGGGTGATTAAGAATAATGAAACCGTGTCGTCCTGAGTTATTGAATTTCATCTCGCATGCAGTCTCATTCAATTCAGTTCTGAGTGCCTGAAGAGGAGCGAGTATACTCATAATGAAGGTTACATGCCTCTGCTGTGCCCTATCACATAATCATTTTTGGCAATAGGATGTTTTAATCGATTCAGACAAAACTGGAAGATAATGTCTGTTGACTCTTGTCTTACCCAACCTTTTTAAACAAGGCTGATTTGTTAACAAGAAGATTTGATTATTGTTTCTAATGCCAGACAGGCATAACATTGGGACGGACCATGCTTTGCACTAGAAATAGTTCACAGGTGCTAGAGTGGCTCTGTACCATTTCAGGGGGACAGATGACAGACGTCTGCACTAAATGTCAGTGTATAGCGGGAGGAATGACTTCTGTAAAACAGACGGCGGGGGCATTGACATTTCACTGTGCAATGTCAAACTCATGGTCATACAGCACTCTTTGATTGAACAGCATTGCTTTAAATGGGCATCCTTGTCACGATACGGTTGTTTTTAATGCAGATGTGTATGTCATATAATCATATTGCCTTTTGTCCAATATAGTGGTTGCATGCCTTAATTGTTAATAAAAAAAATAGGCACTTGTTTTCTTCAGGAGATGAAATCAATGAGTAGGATTCAGGGTAGCCATTTTTCGCTCAGAAGCAAAAGTCACAAATGCAGCCTGACCATCATGAACAACATCTCTAGAATGTTTGTGTGCAACATTTGGAGAATTATTGAAGAAGCCGCCTGGGGCTTTGCTTATCAGTGTCACCTTCGCTGGAGAAAAGACGCAGTATCAAGTGCTGATGTTATTACTATCCCTCCATTTTTTTTTTTTTTTTTTTTCCCTATTTCCTATTTTTCCGCACAGTGTTTTTTCCACCTCTTATTATTTCCCCCTAGTTTTTCTGTTTTTCCCCCTCATTTTGACTTTCATAATTTTTCCCTCTCTACTCTGTATAATGACTATATAGAATACAGGCATTATATATTCATATCAAAACCTATTGCAATAGTATAAACAATTAATACATAATCTAATATATATTGCATTTAATATTAATATTAAACATTAAAAATATAAAAATGTTATATTTCTAATAACAAATAGTGTTGTTGTTATATTTTATTTTAAATTTTATTTATAATAGCATTCAAACTGTTTAAATCAGACTAATGCTAAATTATTAGCACAGTCGTGTTGAATAAAATGTGTGACTGTGGTGGCCTTGTAGTGACTGTTGATAACTGCATCTATTTTAGGCTGCTATAGACAGGAAAATTTATATAGTCAGTATTATATTCCAGGCCTGCTGAGTACATGGTTTGGTTTTTCTGGGAGTATCCATTATTATGAAAAATGGAGAAGTTATGATAAAACTTTTTATCTCTGTGATAGGGCCGTGTGTTATAAAGAATGTTTCTTTTTCAAGGGCATCAGCAAACTTCAGGCAAAGGGAACCAAGAGTTTTATCCTTTTAATATTAATTAAAGGTCATAGTATCAGCCCCAATATAAAACCAGCCTGGCTGGCTTACAGCCCAAGATGTGGGTTTAAGTGACAGAGAAACTGAGCTTTTGGTCTGCAGGATGGAAGCTGTACTTTATCTAATGTTGAGTTTTCAATGGCTTTTAGTGATGATCATTCATTAATGATTGTTTGGTGGGTTTTAGATATTAAGATAGATATTAAGCATGTCAATGATATAATAATTGGCTTTAAACTATTGATATTTTAAAAGCTAGATGTCTTCAACTATGCTATAATTAAACACAGCCTTATTACTTAGCTTAATGAATGAGGTACAATCCTGTGTGACACAAATTGGTCAGGAAAGGACACATTATGCAGAGAGAGAGAGAGCTTGATGGAATCAGAACAGCACGGATGCATCAGCTCCTTCTCCAGTCTTGCAGAAAAGAAGCTCTGATCGGTCTGGAAAAAAAGAATGTTTCTGCCCATAATTAGAGCCTTGCAAACGGCTACAACCATTTGTGACTCTGAACACACAGGCTCTGCTTCCACTTCATTCATCACACACTCACAAGGGAACCTTTAGTCTATGACAAATACTCGCCCTCACTTTTCAAGTTCAGCTGTGGGACTCTCTGAGAGTTCGTTAAATCACAAGTTCACACAAACCAATGTGTGCAAATGATACATGCATTGCTCAGAGAGATGCAGTAGTGTGGTCTGAAGTAATGGATCAATGCAGGGTCTGAAGTAGAACTGTTCACTTGGCAATTTCAAAGCAAAGACTTGCATATCAGTGATCTGGAAATGAATCCCAAATATTTGTTCAATGTTTAGCTAAATGTGATGTCCAGTCAAAGAAGGTCATGCTTCCTTTTCTCTAGCCTCTTCTCTAGTTGTCTGTAGCTGTGGTTACATTTTGCAGCGCTTGGGGGGGGGGGGGGAGAAATACTCATTCCTTTGAGGTAAATTGAATATTTCCCAGTACAAGACAAGAAAACAAAAATAGTATTAAATTTCAAATTCTGTTGCTTCTACTGTGAAAATGAGGCATTTTATGACCTATAATATGATGCAACTGATTGTAATTCTTTTCTGTTATTATTCAATTTGTGCATTATGGTGGTTTGTGTTTGGGGTTTATGTTCATAATTTTAGTTGATTTTAGATTGATTTAGTTTGTTCCAACTGATGTAATCTAGTGACAGTTAATAATTGTAATGATCATAGTGACTGATAAAATATCACACAATATATACTTTAGGTTGTAGGAATGGTATGCAAAACATGTTATGAATTTATGTCAGGTCTGGCCATGAAGACTATAAGAAAGCAGGAGATCTGTATGGTATTGATTCTGACTGAGAGTTTTTAAAATAAAAGTATTGACAGGTAACCAGTGCAGCAATGATAATATTGAACTAATATGATCATATTTTCTGGACCTGGTTAGAACTCTGGCTGCAGTGTTATAAACAAACTGCAGCTTATTTATGGAGACAATCAGGCATCCAGCCAGAAGTGCATTACAATAATCAGGTCTCAAAGTTATGAATGCATGAACTAACATTCTGCATCTAGTAAGAATATTCTGTAACTCTGATGTTTATGAGGTGGAAAAATGCAGTGAGGTGCTCAATGGGTAAAACAACCTTTGCAGCAAGCCAAAATTCTGCCCATTTAAAGGGTCATGTCCTAGAGAATGCGAGGAGTTAATAATATTTAACAAAGGGTCATCGTGATATTTGATATACAGCAACAGTTGGTTGCACTGTTCCAATTTGCTTTCTAATGTTCTCTCTATATGTTCAGTAAGGAAATAATTGCTGCTGTAAGTTTAAAGGGTTACTCCCACCCAAAATGAAAATTTTGTCATTAATCACTTTCCCCCATGTCGTTCCAAATAGTGTTGCTTTCGTCAACGAAAATTATGACTAAATATCGTCGTCAACGAACCTTTATCACGTGACGAAAACGAGACTAGACGCAACGTAAATGCTGGTCATGTGACGATGACTATAATTAAATGTATAATGCAATATTGTTGACGAATAAAAACGAGACTAAATGTGGTTTACAAAATAAAAACTATGCTAAAATGTCTCTTCATTTTCGTTGACCAAAACGAGACGAAACGAAATGTTATAACGTTATTTCGTCTCGTTTAGTCGTGTTATTATTTTGCAGTATTTCTGTTTCCTGTGTCTCACTTCAGCGGCTGCACCAGGTCGCACTGCGCAGACGCAGGCGACGTCACTTCCTCAAGCCCCACTCGCGGCATTATTTAGAAGACGACAACAAACAACGTTAAGTCTGACACAGAGAAAGGGGCCGATGGGGTTCGTCTTTGGGAGAAAATTTGTGTGTGTGTACTTCTAACATGTTTGGTTGGTAAAATAAATGTTGTGAATTCAAATCAGAGCATCTTCCGTGTCTGGAATGGATGTATTCTTGAGTCTACAAGGTAACAATAATATAATACGATAACCTTGTTTGAAATGGGTTTGGCTAAAAGAAAATTTTGGTTTTGTCTATACCACTAGTACTTATACTATATTGACTGGGTTAAATCGAATTGCATTACTAAAAAGAGACTAAAATACAATTTTCATTGACTAAAACTAGACTAAATGTCATCAGTTTTTGTTGACTAAAACTAGACGAAAATAGTCATGGATAATTCTGACTGAAATAAGACTAAAATGCTCAGACTTTTAGTTGACTGAAACTTGACTAGACTAAAAAGAGTATGAATGTGACTAAAACTAATAAAAACTAAAATGACAGCTTCACACAAAGACTAGACTAAAACTAAAATTAAAACAGGCCGCCAAAAACAACACTAGTTCCAAACCCGTAAAATCTTTGTTTGTCTTCGGAACACAATTTAAGATATTTTGGATGAAAACCGGGAGGCTTGTGACTGTCCTATTGACTGCCAAGTAAATAACACTGTCAAGGCCCAGAAAAGTATGAAAGACATCGTCAGAATAGTCCGTCTGCCATCAGTGGTTCAACCGTAATTTTTACGAAGCTACGAGAATTCTTTTTGTACGCAAAGAAAACAAAAATAACGACTTTATTCGACTATTCGTCTCCTCCGCATCACCGTAGCGCCATTTTTGGAGAGTATCCGCTGGATGCAAACAGTGTATGCTGTTCTGTGTCAGGCTGCACCACACGGATACGCTGTTTTCGTTCAAATCAAAGCGTAAATAATGTAGAAAACGTATCCGTGTGGTGCGGCTGACACAGAACAGCGTACGCAGTTTGCGACCAGTGGATACTCTCCAAAATGGTGCTACGGAGACGAATTGTTGAATAAAGTCGTTATTTTGGTTTTCTTCGTGTACAAAAAGTATTCTCGTAGCTTCGTAAAATTACGGTTGGACCACTGATGGCAGATAGACTATTTTGACGATCTCTTTCATACTCTTCTGGGCCTTAACCGTGTTAATTGTATGGCAGTCAATGGGACAGTCACAAGCCTCCCGGCTTTCATCCAAAATATCTTAAATTGTGTTTGGAATGACATGGGGGTAAGTGAATAATGACAATTTTCATTTTGGAGTAGAGTAACCCTTTAAGTTTTAGCAACAATGTAACAACAAATGCCGTTTCAGAATGAGCAACCAGTCACCAGCCGACTATAATTGAACGCCCCTGATCTACATACTTGGTAACACTAACAGATCAATGTCAAATTCAATTTCAAGCCTGTGAGAGTGACATGTCCTTTGAGCAGGCACTCAGAAGGTCTTTGTGGAATAACCAATGAAGCCAGTTTTATAATCTATGTTTTAAAGAGCTAATCAGGTCATTGATGTTTCTCTGGAAGAACTGCATCAGATGGGTCAATGCAGAAGTGATTCTGAGTGGATTACCTTAACTGTACTTTTAAACATGAGCAAATCTTTAGGGGAAAAATTATAGGCTATGAAGTTTGAGGATTTAGTTTTTCCGTAAGATCAGTGGGTGCATTTATATATTGCAGTATGCTTTGACCAGTCATTTTTACTAGTTATTTTTGTTCCCACTGAGAAAACTTTTCTTTCTGTGTCATTTGTCAGGGCAAATTTGTCTGCTTGGTTTAAGACCTCATTTCCAGTTATGATCAGCTGTAATTAATTTTGCTGGTTTGTGAGTTGCTTCATTTACATAATTTCTACAGTGAATAATTTGTTAAAATTTTAGATAGTGTTGGCACAGTCTTTGCTAGTCAGAATGAACTTCCCCCTCATGCTAGGATGTTCCTGGATCTAAAACATCCACACATGTGCAAAGTTGAGCGAGTATGTAATTGCAATTATAATAGTTAACATAATTACTTAATTGCATTTTGTGTGTATCTAGGATATGAGTTATTTTTGATCAGTTAAGCATCCAAAGTATTTTGAATTTGGCAATGAATTTGGGACTTTGCTACTATTGAAAGTCTTTGTTTCTTGTTCCTCAATAGTTCTTCAATAGTTCATTTGTAATTATAAGACTTAAAACCACATAAGGCCATGAGTGGCCTCTCATTACCTTGTCTAGGTCAGTGTATGGAACACTTAAGATTTATTTAATTGTATTATAAAATAAAAACATCTTTCCATAAGTTATTCTATTCTAAAGGAAATTAGATTATTCATCATTGATTATTTAGTAATGCATGATCAAATGTATTTTATTGCTTTTGTATATTTTTATTATAATTATATTGCAGGAAATAAATATAAATTCATTTAACTAGCTAGCTTTTTTTTTAGCAACCTTAGCCTTCACTGGGAATGGTGGTATTTCTGAAGTGTTTCATCAGGGCTGTGTTGGTTTTCATTTCCAGGATGGAAAATCATTCCATTAAATTTTAGTCGTTTTGGCCAAAATGGCTTTGAGACTTTTAGCCCTTTTTTAATGTCTAACAGGAAAGTCCCAATGCTACAAAGCAGGGATTTCAGCAGGGTTTAACATGAAGCCTACAGTAAAATCAATGAACAATCAATCTCAATTTCACATCAGTGAGGTTTTCACAGTACTTCCCTGGGGCAAGGTTTTAAGAGCATTTCAAAGAATAATAAAATAAGTTTGACCTTAACTTTAGCCTAAGACCCTACAAGTTTGTATGTGCGTGCTTTTCCATGTTGAGCTTGGTTTATAGCACTGCAATTATAAAGTAGTATAGGTCTCGATTAAAATCCAGTTTTTGTCGCACAACAGCACTGCAGATGTGCCCTAGTTGGAAAGGGCAGCTGCATCCACGAGGGTGCGGGACATGGATGCATCTATGTATATCTCAGTGATGGACTGGCTTTGTCTTGCATAATTGTTATGGAGATGCCATTGATGTAGTAAAGGCAGTGGGCCTGATGAGTAATAGCAGGTGATGGAGAGAGATGGATAAATTGCAGATGGTGCTTTTTGGCTGTCAACAAAGCCAGGCTGTTTTCTGAGAGAAGATCTATTAGCACAAATGAGAGCATGCCACAGCTCTCTCCCTTCCTGCCATGCTCTCTCACGCGGTCTCACTTTTGCTCTCTCCCTGTCATGCTTTGTCATTTTATTTTCTCAGTTCTTCTCGCGTTTGCTCGCTTTCCCACTTACGCATACATGCCCAAACATGCTAGTCGAAGGGGATGAAGGAAAGCAGATATCTTCATATCAATATTTAAATGAAGATATAATTAATGGACTTGTAAATATGTGGAAGTTTCACCTGCAGAAACGGGCCATTCTGGTACAAATGTCATCTGCGTTTGATGAGAGAGCAGCTTCACGATGATATCAACCAGCTCGACAGGCAGAATTAACAGCTTGTATTTCTGCACTTTTCTGACTAAAATCGAAGCATTTTAGATGCAACTTTTTTTTTATTTTGTACTAAACTCACATAATTCTGTAACACTTTACAATTTTATCTCATTTGTTAACACAAGTTAATGCATTAGAACTAACAATGAGCAATGTAATTTTACAGCATTTATTAATCTTTGTTAATGTGTTAATAATACAATTGTGCATTCATGTTCAGTTCATAAAATAACACTGTTCATGAACTAATATCAGTTCATTAACTATTATTAATAGATTTAACTTTTGATTTTAAATATGTATTTTAAATGTTGAAATAACCCTGATTAAAGGAATAGTTGACCCAAAAATGAAAATTGTCATTTACACTGAACATAAAAAGATATTTTGAAGAGTGCTGGTAAACAAACAGTTGATGCTCCCCATTGACTTCCATAGTATTTCTTTCCCTACTGTGGAAGTCAGTGGGGAACAACAACTGTTCGGTTCTTCAAAATATCTTCTTTTGTGTTCAACATAAGAAAGAAACTTATACAGGTTTGGAACGATATGAGGGTGAGTAAATGACACATTTTTCATTTTTTGGGTGAACTATTCCTTTAAATAATAATGTAGAAGTATTGCACTTGTTAACTAATGTTAGCTCATGTTAGTTCAGTGCATTAACTTTTGATTTAAAAATGTATTAGTAAATGTTATGGATGGGACGATACACCTACCTCCCGATTTGATTCTATCACGATACTTGGGTGCCGATACAATATGTATTGCGATTTTTGTTTTAAGAATTTCGATTCTACAAATATTGCGATTCGATATTACAATTTGTGACTTTTTGTTTGCTTAAAGACTAGACAATGGAAAATAGTTGATTATACCTAATATATGATTATATAGAGACTGTATATGATGAGTCATATTAAAAACAATGTATCACATCTTTCTAAACTTTTATTTCAGGAGCATACACATACACAGACGGCTCCGCGTGCTTTCGAATCGCTCTCACGGTACTTTGATGTACGCTGATCGTCTGCGCGCTGCTGCTCCGTCAAACACACCTATACATTTCACCCTCTGTTGGAATTACAAAGCGCTTCTCCCCACCTCCTCTTAGGGAAAATAAAATAATGAAAGAATTTCTCCCAACCCTAGTAAATGTTAAAGTTAACATTAAGATTGATATATAATGTAGAAGTATTGTTCATTGTTAGTTTATGTTGACATAGTTAACTAATGTTAACAAATGAGTCCTTATTGTGAACTTTTACCAATACTTCCATATTTCAATTTTTTTCGTGTTAGCCTGTAATGTTTTATATAATAGGCCATCGTAATTCACAATAAAAGAATTTAAAAACATGTAATAAAGAATAAATGCACAAGAACAAGCATCTTATTTTTATTATTAATGTTAATATTTTTGCTTTGTTTACAATGTTCTGAGTTATAAATTGTTACCTCATTAAGTTAAAACATTCTGCATTTTGTTGGCACTTAGCTTGCTCTGTTTAATGTTTTTTAATGACCTATGAATGAGTTATCATAAAACTGAAAGCACAAGTGCAATATAGAGATTGCATAAAGGAAGCTGCAATTTTTTTTTTTTTTTTTTTTTTTTTTTTGTTAGTCCTCTCCGCATTAGATTATATAGCACAGGTGAGTTTATTTTGGATGTACAGCATAAATCATAAGGGTATTAAGAGTGAACAATAAATGAAGTTAAATTGGCCACGTACACACTGCAAGCTTCAGGAGTGACAACCGTATTTAAATGCGGGAGTGAGTCCCGTAAATTATCGTTCCATGTGTGTACAGAACAGCAGTCACTCCCGCATTTGTAACCATAGCAACATATTGTCGTCTCGCGGGAGTGAATAAAAAATTATCCGTTTGTCATTTTTTTTGGCTGAAGACTCTTTTTGTCCGTCGATTTTAACTAAACTACCGCTGATAGACGTGCTGCGCTTTATGCTCGGGAGGCTGCTTTAGAAAGTGCTGTCTTGCAGTGTTGCCATGTCCTCAGATTTACAAGTGCTCCTAGGCATGTTGTTTGGTCAGGCTATATCATAAAGATTATGGCGTTAAAGTGGTCTGTCATGATTTTTTTTGTTATAAAACAAAGCATTTGGGTGTTAGTGTTTTTTGTGCTTGTCCTTGTTTGTTTGTTTTTTGACATGAAGATCTGGCAACACTGACACTACCGCAGGGCTCATGAGAGCAGCTAGCCCCATGTCAAAATGTGCTAAGTTAAGATTTCTTTCACTTTTATTTTCTTGCATATCTCACATACAGACAAAGACACATTTCTGATGCACGTTTATATACGTCATTAACAACTAGTTGTTCAGTTTGGTTCCGTACACTGCGTAGAATTTCTGTAAACACGGTTGTCCCTACCTGCGTTTTTCGGGAGTTAATGCGGTTGTAGAATGCGGTTGTCACTCCTGTATTTTAGTGAATTATGTGTGTACAGAACGAGATTAAGGAGTAAAAGGTGAACTGACAACCGAATTTAACTGCAGTGTACGTGGCCATTGTTTACTCCGAATTTGCACACCACTACAAAATAGCTTCACCTCATTTATAGTAAACTACGGCATAGGGAATACCAACTGACTTGAACACTGTTTTTTTTTCTCTCCTTGAAGATGGAAGATGCAATTTTTTTTTTTTTTACCCAAATATGTTTAGTTAGTCAAAGACAGTTCACTTTACAACTATCTTACCTCTCCAGTATCTGTCCTTTTATCCACATGCACATTTAGTCACATGGGTTGGTGTCACTCACGTTTTGCAGAGATGATCAGATCGTATTGTCAAGAGAAGCCTTGACGTGAGCAGTGTGCTCAGCTTTGATAATTTCATTATAAATGTGGTCGCGGTGGGATCAGCCATAACAGTCCTCAAGTGGTGATTAATAGAAAAGATAATGAGTGATTAATTACCGTGGTGCCATCAGGGCCCATTTGAGCGGAAGTCATTGAAGAGACCTCTTTGTGTCAGTGCCAAATAGACACCCCCACAGAGACAGCACTGTCGGGCCGATATGTGCGCCGTCAAGGACGTCGCCACCTTCTCGTATTTTATGTTTGTCATGGACACAGGAAGAAGTTTGTTCTGTGATTTCTGAGGTTGAACTGACTTTCAGGGATTCATAATAAAACACTGAGATATGTGTTTGGTGACATGATGTTATTGGCCCAATTATCGTCTGTTTAAAACCTTTTAGAAAATGTATTAATCTGAATCCCTTTCTGAGAGACTTTTGATATTTCATTATTACATTTATGCATTTGGCAGATGCTTTTAACCAAAGCAACTTTGTATTTAAGGTATCAGTTTATGCTCTGCATTTGGAATCGAACCCATGACCTTGTCATTGCTAGCACCATGTTTCCACTGTTTTAGCAACAGGAAGACTTAAGCTATCTATAAAGATGCATTTTAATTGCCAAATTATAGCACCGTCTTTCATGTTCATTTGTCTGAATGAGTTTTGAAGATCTGTTGCAGTGGTTGCAGATTCATAACCTTGAAAGCATTCAGCATGATCCAACGAACTCTGTAATGATACGTGTTGTCGTTGTTAGAAGATTAGTTAGCATGTGGAAAGCTTGCAGAAGACTAAGTAGTAGTACTAAGTAGCAGTAGACTAAGTAGTACACAGTGTGTTCATGGGAATTGAATGTTCACTTCAGTTCATTGAGTGCAAAGCTTCTTAGTTTGCCTCGTTTTAACCATCAGTCACTTTCGAGTGCTATAATCAAGGCACTTAAAGGCATGCACTAGTGTTCCCATTTTGTGTTCTTTTTGTAGTGAGTTATATAAGAGAAGAACTGCTATTTACCACTGTTTTTTTTTTTTTATTAATTTGTTTTTTTTTTTCTCTTTAAGATAACCATTTACCATGTTCCTGCTGGTTTGAAAATTTTTTCGAATTAATGATTTTTTTAAATTAACACATCGTGGAATTGTCTTGTGAACATTTCATTTGTGAAGTTGATATTATATTTTATTACTTTTATTACTTTTTTCAGTTTGAACCAGCTCTTAACAGTCATTTGTTTGTAATTCAGTTGTGTTGTTTGTTTGTATATCAGTGCTGGAAACACTGCTTTTAATTCCATATAGAACTAGTTGCACTACATGTCAAAAAGTCTGTAAAAGGTTTTTGGATGTTTTTGAAAAACATCTCTCATGCTCTCCAAGGCTGCATTTACTTGTTCAAATATACAGTGAAAACTGTAATATTGTGGAAAAATCATTTTACATTTTAAAATCCTATTTTTCTAATTTTAATGTTTTAAAGTGTAATTTATTCCTGTGATCCCCAAAGCTGAATTTTGATCCTTCAGAAATCATTCTAATATGTTGATTTGCTGATCAAGAAATGATGCTTATTTTCGATTATTGTACTTTTTTCAGGATTCTTTGAACAGATAGGTCAGAAAAGAACAGCATTTATTTTAAATACTTTTAAATAAATTAATTGCATCCTTGCTAAATAAGGGGCTGTTTACACCTGGTCACTTCATGCGTTTTTTCTGATCGGATAGCTATCCGATCCTGAAAAGACCAGGTGTAAATGCCCGCCGAAACGCTTTCGAGACGCATTTAAATCTGATCGCTCAAACCACTTCAGGAGGTGGTCTGGGCCGCATTCCAGACGAAAATGGACAAGTGTAAATGCATCTGGTTGCTGAAACCACATATGATAATTTTACTCCTCCCAAAATATTAAAATAATCAACATGTGAGAGCGTTTTATAGGCTATATGGCATGTTATAGTCAGATATGACAGCGCTAATGCAACAAGTGTCAACGCGGATGAGTAGCTGAGTATCTCTTCAGCAAGCCGACACGCAAACTGCCGCGAATGAAAATGAAAGTAAGTCGCAGATGCTCAACACACAATCATCTTCATTAAAATTAGTGAGACTAACCTATCTTTCCAGTGCTGATGTCGTGCTCTCTCCTGTTGGGGTCTCTATTGAAATTAGCTGATAATGAATAAAATCCAGCGCCTATGTATTGCTTTCATTGACGCGAACTCTGTTAAATTTGCATGTAGCGTGGGAATTGAAGAACGGATTTATATCCGTTTCGCAAAGACACATTTATGTGGCCAAGTGTAAATGGAAACGTTTTAACAAATCAGATAGATATCCGATCAGAGAAAATGCATGAAGTGACCAGGTGTAAACAGGCCCTAAAAGTATTAATTTCTTATTTTTTTCATCTGTCTCTAGTTGCAATTCAATTTCTTTCTTTTATTATAAATTATTTCTGTCCTATTAAATGTTTCTCATCTGCAGAACCCTGAATTTCCTGAAAGAATGTAATTTGTGCAGAGCAATGAAGTGAAGTGTTTGCTGTTCAGTTTGCTTGTATGAAATCTCCATACATGCATATTGCATATGTGCGTGTGTGGACATCAGTGTGTTTGTCAGAATGTGAACATGGTACAGAATTGCTGTGAAATCAGTGACAGTGACAGTACGTCTGTAGTTGTCTTTCGTTATGTGACACAATTAGAGTTTAACTCAGCACACTTTTCTCCATCACAAATCCAATAGTAATCAGCCTCGTCCTTGGTACCCAAATCATCCCGCATTTAGATATTGATCGACCGTCAGTGAGGACCACTCCATGTTTTAACTCTTGAGGCATCACCTGCGACTTCTCCATCTCTCCGAAATGAGAGAAGCTGTCGGAGGGTTCTTTTAAGTACAACGTCTTTCAAAGTTTGTCTCCAGAGCAGAAGCTTTTGTTTTCTACATACCTTATGAACTGTTGTTCATTACTGTTTGATGTTATTGTTGGTAATGAAATGAAATGAGACATTTAAGCAGGGCTTTGAGGTCTTAAGATGCCTATTGAATGCTTCACTGTAAAGCTATTTTAATTGTCCCTTGTGGAATTCTCTAACTGGCATAGTCCCGTATGATTGAACGCTCTATATTGCACTGTATTGATCTTTTGTACTCATGTCACACCTGCAGATGCTCATGAATGCTCACTCTTTCATTCACTGACATCTACGCAGTCTGATTACAGATGAGAAGTTGGTATTGATAAATATATTGATGTGACCTTCAGAAGTACTTCTGACCTGGGCTGTGTCATCTCCTCCTGTATTTGCAAGCAAGGAAAATTGTGCACCATGTGCACATGATAGATAAACTGTGTCTATCATAGAGGCAAAATAAGCAGTGTGCCATCGGTTATGGATGGGATTTTGTATGAAGGTTGTGAATTCTGCTTTTAGGGCAACCAGCCAGTCAGTCGAATGGAGAAATTACAGGGAATGCATCATTAATTAAACTCCACCACTGGAATACTGATGCTCACGCAATCAATGGCAAAATAATTGCTTGTCATGCATGTTGTGGCAAGAGAAATTTCCTTCCAATCTTCGCAGACATTTGATTAGCCAGGTCCTCCAAACTTTTTTATATGGAACAAATGAATTATTCAACCACCTGTTTCTGTCTGTGCTGGAAAACAGCCAAAGTGCTGTCAATGGCCTCTCTCTCTCACTTTCTGTCTCTCTCTATTCTTTTTTTGCTCGTTCTCCTCTTCTCTTTTCGTAATCTTTTTCCTTCCTCTTTATCTCGACATCCCTGCATACTGCCTCACGGTGTGTGTGTGTGTGTGTGTGTGTATCAGTGTGCTTTTTTTGTTTTTTTTGTTTTCAATAAATACCAGTCACTGAACTTTCTGTGAGTCATGTTACTTAAGCTGTCAGTCTCCACTTTTAATCTTAAATCTGAGGTTTTGACAAAGAAAACTGACATCTTAGAATTGTTTGAAAGTATAAAGTTTATGTGCAGATACTTACTAATGTATCATACTTTTTCCCCCCTCTTTCTTTCATCTCTTTTTGCTACAGCAACTGATGAGGGAAAGGCAGCAGATGGCCAGTCGCCCTTTTGCCTCGGTCGCGGTGACACTGGATGTGGGAGGCACTCAGATAGAACTGCTTCAGGGTGGAATCGAGGTTAGTTTGACCTTTAAACTTTGAACCAGTTAGGTTTACTTGGCTACCATTACTCAATGAAATGTTTGCCAATATACAGTATCAAATATCTGTGTGGAACTTGTATGGCTCTGAAATGAATTTTCTTCCCTCATTTGAAAATAACTTTTTCTAATCAGCTACTATTTCCATGTAGATTTAAAAATTAAAGCAAGTAATAAAAGTTCAAGTTAAATAAAATAAAAAGTCGTCTTAGAAATAATCTAGGAATGCTTTCATCACTGTGAGTGTGTATATATAATGTACCTAACCTTTAGAACCAGCTTAATGAGGTTCCAGTCTAAATAATGAGCAATACCAGGCAGAAACCGTTTGCAGTTTGACAGCTCTAATTTAAGTGCATCGCGATTTATGGCTGTTACACAACAGACACACACGCAGACCTGTGAGAGCAGATGTACCTGCCGCTCAGCAGAGATGTTCAAAACACACGTCCAGCAGCACTTGATGTGCCTCTCCAGAATCCATTAGTGTAGAGTGGAGTGGTGCTCAGTGAGCATTATGGGCTGTTGGAGGACACGCCACAAATGAAGAGAGCAGAAAACAACATACTCGTCAATCCTCCAGCTGAACGCTGTTCAACATGGATCTTTTTAAACAAACTTTAGCTTCACTCTTACAAGTGCATGCCTCTCATTTATGGGGACATCAGCCTTGTGAGAAGAGCCACTTAAGTTCTGTAAAACTGCGTCCACAAGCCAGCTGTTGAGAATTGAAGTTTGCTAACAGAAGTTGTTTTGATAATCAACATTTTGGCTTCAGATGGTAAAGTACCTGCATATCTTATTTTTCGTATTTTTCACACTGTGCGGTGAGAGTCTGTTAGCTCAAAAGCTCCTTATTTTACTGAATGTACTCTCTTACCTTTTCTGAGATACTGTTGTGTTTCATCACTTTAAGTTCTGTCACCTTTGTGGTGGAAACAGCTAAACGTTTTGAGACCAGATTCCCGCTGTTCACTTCTCAGCCTCAGAGGTTTAATTTCGACCAGCACAAATCTTCCAAGCAGTTGCCACTAATGCACAGGCTCACCTCAGGAGGCCCATTATGAGACGCCACCTTTCTATTTCAACTCGGAGCTCATTCCCTCAAAGCTTTGATTGCAGTAGCATTTCAAGTTTGTATTCAAAATTAGCCAGGGACTTTTTTTAATGAAACACAATCAAACCCCAAAACAAATGCTCAGTAGTGGATCTAAATTCTCTGCCATTTTGTCCATAGTGGCTTTCTGAGCACTTCTTCTACGTGCTTCTGTACTATGTTTCTGTTTATTTTTAGCGTTTGGAGACATCATGGTATGAAATCCTTAAGCATATATTTAGGTTTAGTCTTATAGCATATGTGGCCCCTCATGTTGCTCTTCCCCAGCCTTCATCATGTGCTTGGTGATCAACATTGACACTTCTTGGAGTCTGTTGAGGCAGATCCAGATGTTGGCCCCACTATGCTGGGATCTGGCAGCAGCTGAAGGTGAAAGGAGGGAAATGAGAGCAATTCTGTTCTATAAAGGTTAATGAGACAGCATCTGGTGCTGTTGAATTGTTTAGCATAACCTGCTAATGAAAAGAGGACAATCCAGACGGTTCAGCATAGTAATATGTGATTGTAGCTCAGAGTCTGTCTGTAGTTATTGCAGATTAGCTCACACAAGACAGATGCTAATAGCAGATTTAACCAAGGCTTGTTTGACCCATTACTGTGCAGTAGCTGTGAAGTTTATAAGCCTATTGCAGTATTATTAATAGTAAAAGAGAAGTATGACAGAAATTTGTTAGTAGAAAAAAGGGGGAATGGGATTAGGACATGACATGAATTTTAACCTACACATCTCCACAACTCAGTACTGCATGTCTATCCAAAAATCCATTTAATTGGTTACTCACCACCTTGTGTGTGTGTGTGTGTGTATAATAATCTTGCAAAGCCAGATTATTTATAGCAAAATGAAGAGATGATGGGCAGAAAAGAAAGAAATGGGGTATACCTAGGAGTGTAATAGTATACAAAATTGGCGGTTCGGTATGTACTACAGCTATGTCTTTAAATAAAGTCTGTTATCACTGCTACATCTGTCTGCTATTTGCACTGTAGTTTATTGTGCTGCTGTACATGGGGGGGAAAAATGTTTCAGCAAAAGTATTTTTTAGTTGGAATTATTGTACTCCAGTGAAGTCTGTGAAGTTTAACGGAGATACTCATAATGTCAGGACGAGCCTTTTTTGCAAAATGAAAATGTCTTTCCAGCATTTACAGATAAGGACACAACCATAAATATAAGTTATGCACTGTGGAAAACATGTCTCTAATGCGTTAAACAGCACATGCATCTGATAGGAGGGCAGGCTGCTTTAAACTGTATGCTTATGAATTTGTTTGAAGTGCTTAAGCTTGTCTTGTGTTTAGGACAACTCGGATTGCGCCGCTTTCCTCTCTGTTGATTTTTTAAATGTGTTTGAAGCATCGTATTTTCCTATATATCCTATATCTTGTTATACGTTAACAAACAGAGTTTCTAAATATATTCCACACACACAAGTTCTGTACATGCAGTGGATAAAATAACACTGCATTCACTTGGTGCACATGCGTGCTGAATCAAAAGACCTGTGCCAAATTTTTTTCAGTACATATGTGTACCGTTACACACCTAGACATAACACGAGATTTGAACTTTTCCCACCCCACATGATTTTTTCAATATAATGACAGGAAAGGCTGCTTCTGTAATCTCTATATAGTCCGTTTGCATCTGCCACAGGTCATGTTTAGGCCACTCTGGCTGTGCCTTAGGCCGCACTGGTCTGGTTTGTGTTGGGCTTGACTAGACTGAAGAAAAAAATTGTTGTGCATCGAGGTCAGCAGAAGTGCATTATGAAGCCAGTGTGAGGCCGGCCCATTTAAAATGGTGCAGATGACACACATGCTGCTCTGCCACCATAGCCAGCACACAACATATGGGCCCGTTAACAGTTTCAGAGTATGATGGATGGAGGCTGTCACCAGGCAACAAAGAGAGGGCCGTTTAAATTATACTGTGTACGTAGCCATTCTTGTTTGATAGTGCTCAATAGTGAGCTCTTATCTACAGACCAGCGCTGTATGCTCCCTGTCACTGCGAATGCTGCTATTAGCCATGCAAATGAGATGCTCCACAGGCCGTTAAAAGCTGGAGAAACATATAGATGAAGAGGACTGTCCTGTTGCTTTATGGCTTTGTTTGCATTTCCATTTTCATTCTATGCTGCTTAATACTCACCACAGCAGCTTATCGGCTGCATCTTCGGCAGCAGATATTGCGATTACATATTTTTAAATGTGTGAAGAGATGAACAGAACAGAGGAAATTGGAGTTGGGTGGAATAAATACACCAAAATAAAGAAATAAGGTATAGAATGTGGTCATACACTTATTAGATATTCACCAGTTGGCCGCATAGAGAGATACAAGGTGGAAAACCAATAAAATATTTACGGTATAAATCTATTAAAAAGAAAGTGTCGGACACATTGGCGAGACAAGACGACATGGCCCATAAAGTGTCTCTCACCAGCCTGTTTGTCTCAGTGTCTAATTAGAATGTGGCTCTGAGCTGTTTTCATCAGGTTAGTCAATGCAGGAGAGTGGGATGGAGTTGGACCTCAATTAGTTGTAAATTAGCAGGGCTGTACGAGAGACATCTGTTTTCTGGCTAGTTCACTTCTTTTTATAGCCTTTCTTGTTTTCTCATGAGACAAAACGTGCAAGTCTTTCATGAATGTTCAGTTCTCTGGATTTGTCCCTCTTTTTTATGTTCAAAGGTGCGTGTTTTTGTAAAATTAAGTTTTAGAGTTTACTTTTAAGGTTTGAGGTTTATTCATGAGCAGGGCTATTGATGTGCATGATCTTTGGTGAAAGCTGAAAGATTTTTGCTTTTTCTGAAGAAAATGTGTTGCTTGCCTGTGTGAAACACTAACTATTTATGAGCTGGTCTGACGACTTTCCCAGAGTGTAAACTACTTTTCAAAAGTTTTGGGATGGAAGTTTTGTTTTGTTTTTCCTCTCATGGCACAAATTCATAAAATACAATAAAAACAGTAATGTTGTGGAATATTAAATAACTGTTTTCTATTTTAATGTTTCTGTGATGCAAAGCTGCATTTTCAGCATCCATTACTCCAGTCTCATGCTGAGTTGGTGTTCAATAAACATATCAATGACAACAGTTGTGCTGCTTAATATTTTTGTGAAAACCGTGATAAATTATTTTCAGGATGAATCGAAATCTTGCAGCTACTTTAATAATCAGCATTATAAATCAATACTATAAATGCCTTTACTGTCACTTTTGATCAATTTAATGTGTCCTTGTTGAATACGTTTCTATTTTCTTAATCTTATTGACCTCAAACTTTTGAGTTTTTTTTTTTATATATATATATATATTTAAAATACCATGGACTTGCGCGCACACAGTCTATAGTATTCTCAAAACGCCACGATTTGAGCTAGCATTTATGTATGTAATGAAAACTGCACAAGTTATGAATTTATGAAAACCTCTTAAATTACATTTTTGCAGCACGTGTGCTGTAATGTAATCCGCTGTAATCTCGTTTTTCAAACAAACCTCAGCTTAGCTTCCTAGTAGGACTCTAAACAGTATTGTTATTCATTAGCTGCATCATAGCAATGCTTTCTAAATGGCCTGCAATTGGATTACTGTAATCTGTATGGTGCAAAGCTAATGTGAATGAGACGAATATCACTGAATCCAAAACCATAAGGGATGAGAGTAAGTGCATGAAAATGGATTTGTCTGATCGTTTGGAGTTGTTGGGAGGAATGAAGATCTTGTTAGGTCGTTTAAACGGTTTATACACTGAATACATGGTCTTCACAAACTCATTACAGACTAATGAGAACCTTTTAGGGTCATTTTGGTATTATATGATGGATGTTTTATAGGAATTCTAAAAATAGGATCCCTCCCTTTGTTGTATATAGGCGTGATTAAAATTAATTACTTAATTACTTAATTTCACAATATTCTATTTTATAATAAAATGTAGCTATGAGGATTTTTTAAAAGACATGTACAGCAGTACACTCATAGAGCAAATGTTAAAAGGAGTCAAATGTCACGTTTTCTCTGTCATTTAAGTTAAAGTTACATAAAAGTGTAAGGAAGTGGTCACCTCTTTGAGCAAGAGTCTATTGTAATGCATGTTTGGGTGTGAAATTGAAATGGATCTGTACATTATGCATAACTACCAAGCTCAGACAATAGCACTGGCCAGAAATGGATGCATAAATGTAGGGTTGAAAATGGAGATATGTAATTAAGTGTGATATTTAGCATGAATCACTTAATTGGTGTGTTTTGCTAGAAATAATGAGGTTTGCTGGATCATTCAAAAGCAAGAGGATGCATTTGTGTATAACGGGCAGAGTGAAGAGTCTTGAGGCCGCTGTGGATGGTTTTGTCTATCACTTATGATAAATGGGGTGCTAAACCCCTATAGTCTGGCTAGTAGAGAAAACATTTGTATCGACATCCATCCTTATGGTTACATTTTACTCTGTGGTGTAAACTTAACCTTGTCCTTAAGATCTTAGTGGCCAGAGAAGGATATATCTGCAGACTACAGACTGATTTTGATAAAGAAATAGAATGCGGTGTGAGGGAGAGAGAGAAAATCAAAAGGAAAAACAATGATATTCTGCACACGGAGAAATGAGGGAGCTAGAAGGGAAGCTAGACGCCCCCTGCCACCCCCTGTCACTCAGAAACAATGACTTTGAACTTTTTAAGTGCAGCACAAGTGGCCTCTTTTCCTCTCAAAGAGACAGATATTGCTCTGATAACAGCCTCTGTCCGCCGGGCTTGATGGACATCACTGTCAGCGCAAGCTTAATTTGACCTTTCACAAGCCCCTCCACGCCTGTGCCATCACGTTCTACGAGTTCTCTCACGAAATGAGAGAAAGCGATGGGCTTGGGCATTCTTTCATTTTAGAACTGAACACATTTGCTGTGATTGTATAGGCGAGAAAAAGAAATCTTGCCAGAAAGGTTATGTGTTTGGATTGTCTTTGGCATGTATATTTAAGCATCTCTCGCGCTCTGTCTATCTATCTATCTGCAATTAAAATAAGTTTTCTGTATTAATATCCTTTAAAATATAATTTTTTCCTGTGAAGCAAAGCTGAATTTGTAGCATCATAACTCCAGTCTTCAGTGTCACATGATCCTCCAGAAATCATTCTAATATGCTGATTTATAATTAGTGCTGGAAACAGTTGTGCGGTTTAATATTTTTGGGACGTGATACTTTTTTTTCAGGATTCTTTGATAAATAAAAAGTTAAAAAGAACAGTGTTTATTCAAAATAGAAATTTTGTGTTACAATATACACTATTCAAAAGTTTGTCAGTAATTTTTTTTTCTTTCTATTGTGTTTTTTAAAGAAATTAATACTTTTAATCAGCAAGGATATGTTAAATGGATAAAAAGTGATAGTAAAGACTTGTTAGATATTGTTAGAAGAGGATTACAATTTGAATAAATGCTGTTCTTTTTAACTTTTTTTTTATTAATCAAAGATCAAAGAAAAAAAGCATCACAGGTTCCAAAAAAATCAGCACAATAGTTTCAACAATGATGATAAATCAGCATATTAGAATGATTTCTGAAGGATCATGTGACACTGAAGACTGGAGTAATGGCTGATGTATATTAAATGCTGGCTGAAGTTTATTAAAATAGGAAACCAATGTTAGAAATTGCAATAATATTTCACAATATTACTGTTTTTCTGTATTTTCAACCAAACAAATACAGCCCTGATGAGCATAAGAGACTCCTTTAAAAAACAATATATCTTACTGATCCCAAACTTTTGGACTGCAGTGTATATATGCCTTTAGCAAGGGAAATAATCAATACATTTTATATAATTTATAAATTAAAAAATGTTTATATGGCAGCAGCTTTTCATCGGGTAAGCACAGCTCACATTTTCTTCAGAAACTATGTAGTTAATAAAAACTTGAGTATTTTTAATTTAAACTTAAAAATGGATATAGGCAGAGTTGGTCTGTTTGGTTGGGTGATGTGACGCAATAGGGCACATTTTAATGATCTGCATATCAGTCCAAAGCCACAGAGAGCTCATTTAAATGTCTGCTGTGTGCTTCAATAATTGCCATAATTATACTGAGGTGAGAAAGGGCCAGATTTGTATTAAACATTCCTGCTTTAGAGAAATGTACCTTAGGGTAACTTTGTTGGTTTGACGGCTGGCGCTTAATTCATATTATAGGCTCAATGAGGACCATTCTTGGCAGAAAATAATAGTTGGCGTCTGTTCTCTTTTTTTTTTTTTTTTTTTTTTAAGCATTTTGGCAACTGAGGTAAGATATTAAAGCTTCATTTTGTGGAGAGCCATTGGCTGCCAAAGTCTGTGATCTTGCAGCACGCTCTTGGAAGAGCTCTTGAAGAGGCACTCTCTTTAAATGGTGAATAAAGCCACTCTATAGCTGAGTCAGTGTGTGTGTGTGTGGAGGGCCAGAAACGAGAGGGTATTAATGAGCTGAGGGAATCTTAAAAGGCAATACTTTTATTCATTGGCAGGGACATTTATGACTCCCTTTGTGATTAAAACACATAAAACAATCGACAAATCCTTTCAGGAAAGCATTCATATGAATGCGAGTGAACCAGCTCTGAATAATTTGTAATGTGAGATAAAAGATGACATTTTAAGATCACAATTGCCTGTGGCTTCCTTCCTCCTCATTCCACTATGTTGCATCAGAGACCCGCTGATGCATACTTCTATCCAGGGCAGCATTCATAGGACTGAGAGCTGGTGCTACAACACGACCCGAGTTGGTAGTCAACAACCTCAAATGTCACAGATTTTCTCTGCCTGTGCGTGCATGATGTCAACTTTGAAAGTGGCTTGCATTGAGTCTTTGAGTTTCAGGGAGATGATTTGTTACTGAGATTATCACAATGTGAATTTTCCTTTTCTGTTGACGTGCAAGAGACATCCTACAATGTCAGCTCACACTGAGTACTGTGACATTTGTGACTGATGGTGACGTGTTCAGGAGGAGGCTTGTTATAGATGACACATTTCCTCTCCTCTGATCTCTCCACAGGGACCGCCCAAGCCAGTTGCCGTGGAACCCTGTTCAGGGGGTAAAGCGGCAGTGTTCACAGTGCTAATGTGCCTCCCAAGAGGGGCATCTGGTGTTCCTCCACCCGGCCAGTCAGGTCAGTAATTTTGAAAGGTGTCCTAAAATATGTCCCCCTTTTACATGTACGGTACCTTGTTTTACCTTGTCTGAAGCTCATACTGTGGAGCATGGTGCTGGCAACACCAAGGTAACGGGTTCGATTTTTAGGGAATGCATTGCTTAAATGGAATATCGGTCTCTTTGGATAAAAGCATCTGCCAAATGCATAAATGTAAATGCTTTAGCATCTGATACCAAAATTGTACCATAGTGCACCACCTTGTTTTGCTCACAGATTATAGGAAAATTAAGATAGAAGCATTATGCAGACACAAATACATAATAATCTGATAATATAATAATCTGTTTTGTGGTCAGTTGAAATAAACAAAGTGGCTCATTGTTCTGAAATTCTTGGATGTACCAGTATTAAATATCTGGCCAACACTGATAAGATAATTATTTTGATCCTGTGGCTAATATCAAAATTCTTTTCTCTTTTGTCTAAATAAATTGAATGAAACACTAATGCTGAATTTAGGCTTCACAGTATTATAATGTACAGTATGAAAAATGGAATTAATTAATTTTGAAACCTTGAAAAAGATTGCATTTAACAGTGGCTTTACATTATTAAATAATTAAATTAAATTAATTACTAGATTATTAGTGGTTTTTGAAGATTAACTTTTAAGAGAGTGTTACAGAAATAAATTGTATAATTTTATTAAATTATAATTCAGTGAATTATTACATTATTAGTGTTTTTGTAGATTAACTTTTGAGCGTTACATCAAAGGTAATCCAAATGTAAAAATCAAAGAAATTATAATGCACAAAATAAATATCAAATATTGACAATACCAATATAGTTAATATATAATCCCAGTTGTTACTGCATGTTCTTTTGTGATTTACCTCCATGTGGGCTTAGTAAGTTTATCCCTAGCATAAAATTTGACTGAAATTTAAAATACTGACATGGTACAGGCAGCTTCTCAGTTAATGTTTTACACCGAATTAACATGCCCGCCGCTCACTTATGTTGGAGTCTGGTTCATTCCCCATGTGGGAATTAATTTCATGCAGGAAGTCAGAGAAGTTCTCCAGCATTCCCCTGGTGGTCTGATGTAAGTTTGTCTGTGACTGCAGGTCATATCCTCTTACACCACTATGGCTTACCCCAGTCTGAATGTCTCCTGTCTATAGCCTGAATAAAAAAGATCTAGTTTGTTACAGCTTATTGGACCAAGAAAATCTGAGGAGACATTGTACCTCTCAGTGTCCTTGACTTTGAGACGAGGGATTGTCTTGTTCCTATGAGCACCAAACACAGCCTCTACAAATGTACAAACAAAAAATAATCGATTCAGTAATGATGGTGTCCAGTTTCTCTTTTTTTTCCCCCCCATCTTTGTCTTTCACCTTCAACTGACAGCACCTTTTGAGGGAGTACGTACTGACATATCACACACGCATATATTTAGACGGCAGTGCTTTAAAAGCCATGTCAGTTCGAGGTCTGTCTCATAGACCTCTGTCTGGCTTTAAGAGCTACAGAGTGATAAGACTGGGCTAAGAAAAAACCTTTTACCCCCTCCTCTTCTCAGCACGCTTGTCAGTCAACCTGCTGCTTTATGGGACCTTGTCCCTTTAAGCTTGACTTCCTCCCCAGGAACTTGACTGATCTGGAGGTAAAAAAACAACTTTTGTTTCAGTAAAGCTTCTCTAATAGCTTCTCGTTTGTTTGACGAGCACAAAATAGAGGCAACAAATAACAGCACATAACAAAAACAACAGCTGATATGCACAAAAAGAGTATTTTGGTGATATCTAAAGGAGGTTGGATCTATCGAGACAGAGCTTTGTAATTTCATGACACTGAAAACTTTAGAGTGGCTGCTTGCTGGGCTGTTGAAGTTTGTCATGAGCACTTTTGGAGAGAGGTACATCAGATATAGAGTGAGAAATAAAAGGAGAAAGAGGCTGAGGGGGGAAAAATGCTGAGACTCTTCTGAATCAACAAAGAATATTTTTGGAGGGAAGCACAGGAGCTTCGTGCACAGATGTCGCTTTGTCGTCAAAGAGCTTTGTTTTATTTGTTCGTCTTTTTGGAAGTTTCACAGCAGGATGGATGTGTAGGTGTTTGTCTACTAGGATAAAGCGGTGCATCACCTTCACAAAGTAGACCAATCTGTGTTTGACTGATGTAGGAGCTTGGAGCAGAGCAGGCCGCTTTTGTCAGCTGTCACCCTGCTCTGTCTGCACGTCTACCTGGTGTGATGTGAGCCTCCCACTCGACTTAGCGCTGGGACACAATAATGAACTCAGCCAGCAGACAGCCGCTGATCGCTTCTAACCGTATTGATTATATTCATAGGACCTAGGAGATTTCCATGGTACCGAAGGTCTCTCTCATTCCGCGCCTGGCTAACAAAATCACCGAAGGTCTCTCTTATTCCGCACCTGGCTAACAAAATCAAATGGATGTTTATTCATTATATGCATGTGTGATCAAATAAGTTGACCACCTTTCCTTCTCATTAGGATTTCAATGGGAAAACATGAACGTCCGGCCTCATAACATGGAATCATTTTGGCTAAGCAATGTAAAGAAAAAATGTGGAGATATGTGCTTTTATATATGTGAATATGTGACGTGAATTTTATTTTATTTATAAAATAAAATAAAATGCTACAAGCATTTTTTTTTTTTTAACATAGCCAATGATTCCATGTTATATAAAATATAATAAAAATAATAATAATAAAATAAAATACTACACATCTCAACATTATTTCTTTTCATCACTTAGCCAAAATGATTAAATGTTTAAAATAAAATAAAGAAAATTTTTAAATGCTGATTTTTCACTGTAGAAGATATTTTTGAGTTCTAAAAGTTAGCTCTTTTATTCCACAATCCTCACGATCTGACCTATTTAAAAAAAAATAAATAAATTTAAAAAAAAAAAAAAGTCTAGCAGCTTTTTTTTTTTTTTTATACACTGCTGACCCATCATTACTGGCTCACGTCCAATCCTTTTTGACCTGAATGGTGAGTAGTTTAAGTTCATGCAGAACCAGCTCTAAAAGCACTCCAGTAGTAGGCGTACACCGCGCGCTTCAATCCCGAGGACTGTTCTGTTGACAGACGTGTAGTTTTCACATTCCTCCCTGCAGCCCAGGTGTGATGGGTAATAAATCGATGTAGGGCAGTGTGTAACTGTCTGAGGCTCAGGTTGTTCTTGGATGTAAATCCTCTTTGCCTGAACGCTTGAAGCTCCAGCTTCACACTGATGTGCTGAATTCAATTCCTTTTGCCCTGGCCTGTCTGAAGTAATGAATTGTTCCCCTCCGATAATTGTATTGCTTCAATAGCAGGGAGGGAGCAGTGCCAGACTAGCACAGAAGTGGCCGTTGTGTTTGTAGGATGATTTGTGAGATGCTGCTTTGAAAAATGGCTTTGGGGTTGCGGCCATGGTTTTGACCACAGCAGTCCGTGACAGAATCCTGGCGCGAAACGCAGGGTGCTAGGAGCCGAGCTCACTTATACCCCCATCCAAGAATGAGAGAAAAGTGGCTACAGAATAGGAGAAAGGGATGCTCCTTGAAACCAATGACCTTGGTGGTGAACAAGGCGTAGCTTTCGAGTCTTCCAAGGCATGTGTGGAAACTTCTTTATCCGTGAACAGTCAGGAATTACTCTTTTAAAAATGAACGAGCTGATAGTTGTTCTTTTGAAAGAGATAGCTTTAAGTTACCATTGTCCCTTTTTCAAATCACTTTGCTTTGACATGTAAATGAAGTGTTTTCGCTTTTGAATGCTCTCTGCGAGTCTGCACTGCTCCTCTCTGACCCTCGGCTTGCTTTGTTGTGTGTTGTCTGCAGGTATAGCCATCGCCAGCGCTCTTATCGACACGTCCCAGCAGAAGCCCATGGACTTCAAAGAGAAAAGCCAAGGCTTGAAGAACCGCAAAGCTCTGCCTCCCGCTCACCAGGGCACCTGTGTTTGAATCGTCTGCGGCCTCGGTGGGCTGTCCTTTACCAGAGCGACCTCCTCTCTTGTGCTGCTTCAGGCAGACGGCGGCCTAGAGCGGCCCCATGTGAGGGGATTATTTAGGCGACAGAGTGCCCTCTATTTCCACTCCACATTCACTTTCTCTCCACGTCAACTGAACGTCATAAACAGATCTCGTCCGTTTCAAGCGACCTTGCCATCACCACCTGCTCAAGCTCAAACATTACAAGTTCGACTCAAGTTCCGAACCAATCGACAGGCTTCTTCTTGATTCATCCGACTCGGGGCGCCGTTGAGCCCTCATTTCTGTCTTCTCAAGGCCTTCTGAACATTTAGGGTCTCTCCCATCAGCTTTACACCAAGCACAGATGTGCCTCTAGCATGGTTTGTACAATTTGGACCAGAGTGTCTTGCTAAGCCAGAAGTAGCGTTCTGGTAGTCTCGGGATGGTCGCCGGTTTTGTGTACGGGTTGCTCACCTATTTGTATGCTCACCAACTAGACTTATGTTTTTGCTTAATTTTTAGCTCTTTTGAAATATTATTTAAGAGATGGACTTTAGAAATGTTTGCCATGGCCTGGAAGCTGTCTGTCGTGTAAGCTAATGACGTTCTGCTGCTGGTAGCTTCATGCTTGGTAAACTCATGTTAGGAATGGATCACATCTGTTTTTAGACACATTTCATACTTATGCTCTTCTTGTGAAGACTTTGCATGAACCACTCACACTATGCTTGAAAATTTTAAACACTTTGTGGGTTACGTGTCACACGAAGAACGTCTTCATGTTTTGAAATATCGCACACCGTTTGCTGCACCGTAATATAGAGGAGCCAGCTGGTGTGGGTGAAACCGAGTGTCAGTCGTAAATCGCAGAGATAAGTCGGACTCTAGTTGAGGGATGAAATCGCGCCTCGCTGAACTGACAAACCTGGAGAATTTACACCAGAAGCCGAATCACAACGGGTGTATAGTATTGTTAAGGAAATGCTAGGGAACTCTAGGAAAGCCGTTGATCTTCTTTATTTTTATTGTCGTTTTGCAGCGGTACAGATGTAAATGAGCAGTGACTCATAACTTTGCAGTAACGCTACATCTCTTTATAATGAACTTTTGTATTCTTAAGTTTCACATATTGTGAATGTCAACAGAGGAAGATGATTTTGAGGAGACCAGCAGGCGAGAGTGTATTTAGACTGCTCATACACTCAAGGACTGAGTCCTCTCAGAGCAGGTTTACCAGGATTCACCATACAACTGGATCTTCTGAAGGTCCTCAACCTTGCTCTAACACATCGCCAGGACCGAGCCTGAGCCCTCCGTGGGTGAAAAAGGACATCCGGGTGACTTATTTTCCTCTCTGTGGCAACAGCAAAAAGTGTACAGCATCCTAATCATCACTCATTTGCTTTAGATGAACTTGAAGATGTGAATCTAATGTGAATCGCTCTTTTTCTCTTCATGTAGCTACTTCAATGTTTTTGTTTGTATTTTTTGCAGGTTTTAATAAAGGATATTAAAAGGTCAATAGGTATTTTAGGGCCACCCTCTGTACATGACGGTGATGAGAAATAATCATGTCTTTTACAATGTTTGTGAAGAAAAGAAATGTTGAATTGTTTTTGTAACTAATTGATTCCTGTGTAATACCTCTGTGATTTGATTCTTAGGTCACTCATGTAACTAACTCAATTCATGTTGGTGTCTGTTTTTAAGGTTAGATGTAAACTGAAGCTGCTCATCTAGATTATTCTGGGCATTTTTGAACTTTTCAGGTCATGATGTGTTAAGAATTTCGTTTCTGAGCTATTTTTTTATCTTGAAGTAAGAGATTGTCACGCAGGATTTCTACAGACTGATTACACAGGAATCATCTCACTGTACCTGAGAAAAAACAGATTCATTCATCCCTCAGTGCATATCATTAATCTTCATTGTATTTTAAAGATGAATGGAAAAATAAACACTTGAATATTCAGAAGTTTGTGGATCATTCCAGTGCCTGTCTCACAGCTTTCACAAAATCAATCATTTGGTGGTTCTCAATGCTGTTAGCAAATACTCCAATGTTAAAATGCCTGTTGGTTGCAGAAGATACACCAAAATTGTATAAATGGATAGATTTATAATCTAATTTCTGTGTCCTTAAGATGTAAAACCAGTTAGAAGCTTAATCAGCAAAATGTGTAGTTATAATATTATGCTTGCCGATCAAGACAATGTAATGTATTTGAAAGTATTTTCTTTTCATTCCAGAGCAACCACTAGTAGTCTCAGAACTGCTGAGGCAAGAAGACCTGCCTGTTAAAACAGTCAGCTGTTTTTGGGAGGCTGATCTGATCTGAGCCTGTTATCCCTCACATGCAAAGCAAATATCTGTGTTCTGTAATACAGTTTTAGTGGCTCATTATTTTACCACAGTCAAGGGGTGTTAGGCAGCGATGTGAAGTGGATTGCCTAAAACCCACATCTTTGAGTGCCTTTTGCTTTTATAAAATGGCAACAACAGCAATATGATAAAAATGCCAATGTTCAATTGATACAATTCATCCATCAAGTAGTTCATTAGCCTAACTGTAGATTTTTGTTTTTTTTTGCCATCGCCAAGCAACATAACAATCAGTGAGAGAGCAGCTTGGCACAATACAAAATGCAACTAATGTGCAGTCACACAGTGTTTGTGTATTGAATAATTCTGATTTTAGATTTTGATTGGTCAATACCACATTACAGATCTGATAAAATCCTCAATTATGATGCAAAACACCTTTTATTCATATCACTGCATGGCTCCCATATAGTGTAGAATTGTTTTTGTATAGCAATGTTCTATTATTCTAAGGAGCGGCAAGACGCCACCTGTTTGCTTAATATACAATTTTTATTAACAAATATATTGATAAATTCACATTATAGCATCAGTGTTGAGATTACACAACTGCAAAGTAGTCGGTGTGAGACCATAGGCGTTTGTCTAGCTGTCGCGATCTTTTTTTTTTCCCGATAAAACATTTGGTGCAGCGCCTCGAGTCTTTTGACCAATCAGAATCAAGACAACGGCATCGTCCTCTTCTTTTCTCAATCCTCTTCTTTTCTTCTTTTTCTCAACTTTTCGCGGTACTAAAGAACGAGGAGGTAAGTTTACTGTCAACGATGTTATGCTTTTAAACTAACTAATCCTTAGATAACTAATTGCTAAAGTAACGTCAACTTGCCAAATCAAATTTGTCTGTCATTAAGTCAAGTAAGTTTGTTGTGGTTATATTTTTTCTAACGTTATCCCATCGAACCCCCCCCCCCAACCTGCTGGTCGGCTTGTTAGCACCTAAGCTAACGTCAAAGTCAGTTCAGAATGAATCAAAATACGTTTGCTGAATTTAAGGCTAACTTCCACTGCATTCTTATTTCTATCTGATTTTAATGGCTGTCTGTGTAGAGAGTTTACAAACGAACAATGAAACAAAACCCACTTAAGTGTGAAGTGTAAACACAATCAGCGTTGTTTGCTAATGTAGTGAATTTAGCCTATGTCAAAATAGTGAAGCATTTTAAAACAGGGTAACAAATTAATAATATATAATTCATTTCTTTGTTTACAACCTGGCTTTATTCCAAAATGAATAAACTTTTTTTAATGAACTCTCTTTTAAAGTTTTCAGTAGGCTATTTGAAATTAAGCCGAAATTATTAAAATATAAAAATGAGATGAACAACCTAAAAAAAACAACTTGAAATTAGAAAATGTAGAATGTTAGAAATGTTGCCTTGATAACTGATATAAACAAGTTTAAAATGACTAAAACTGAAAAACTAATAAAAATGAGAAAACACTAAAATTACTATTAACTATTAAATTAATTAGTATTAAAATTGACTGGTGTTGATATTGACTAAAACTATTTAAACTGGTTTTCAGTATTTGAAATAAAGCTGAAATTATAAAAATATAAATTTTAGATGGAAAAAACTTGAAATTAGGCAGTGCAGAGAATTAGAAATGTTGCCTTGACAACTGATAAAAGTTTGAGTTGAAGTATTAAAATTACTAAAATGTAAAAACTAATAAAAATGACCAAAAAAAAAAAAAAACTAAAAAAATTAAATTGAAAACTGACATGCTATAAAAAAAAATGCTATAGTATATAAGATTACACTGTATAACAGCCACTCTGGCCTTATAACTTATAAATATATAATAATAAATTATTTACAGAATACTTCCAGAGCTGTAATTTGATTGGAGGGGCTATATTAATGTGCAACCATAAACTGCATACAGATGGCTTAAACCTCTTGGCAAAAAATAAATGTGTATTATCATTAATAAATCTAACTATTTATCACTTGAGTGTTTTTATCATAGGAGTTTTGCTACCACCAAGTATTAGGCCCCAGTTTTGTCATCAAATAAATCCAAAAATCAACCTGTAAAGGTAAAGCACAACCCCTTGAGACTTGTTTTAAATAATAAATCAACAGCCTAAAATGTGGTTCATCCAATCAAATTTTGAAGCCATAATGATTTGAAACATTTTCTAACCCAAATTAGGGTTGATGCATGATGAATATTCTAGATCCCTGAAGGTTGTGCTGTTTCATGTACACCTTTTTTCCCATCCGCCTCACTGTGACAGTCACCAGACCTGGCTAGTCAGTCAGTCTGCTCAGGTAGGTGTGCGGCACAGGCTGACATAGACGGAATGAGCTGTCACAGCTGACTAATGCCCATAAAGACACTCAGGGGAGACGTATGGATAACTCTTCGCAGATCTGCGTGTGTATGTGTGTTTTCCCAGCCTGCTGACAGGAGACAGCTGTAACATCATGCCATGTATAAAGGCAGTGATGGATAAGCCTGGCTTGTTTTTGCATTTTCCATGTCAAAGCATTCCTCACTGTCTTCTGGAAATCATTCAATACCAAGCCTGCTCATTAGTCTCTGGTCAACGCTGGCTGAACTCATGATAACATTTGAATTTGTGATCGGCTGCAATCAGTGTCGAAGTGATGACAGCATGGGGAGTGTTAAAAGAAATATAAAATCACCCAATGATCCATTTTCCTCCTCCTTGTGCTCCGGACTCCTCCCTTCGCCCATTTTTCACCTGATCCCATCCTCTGATGAGTGCTTGAGACGTGCCATTTCCGTATGGATGAATCTGTCAATATCAGTCGTATAAGTCAATGGGTGGGGGAGTCGTGGAGTGTGTATCCAGTGCGGCCGTATATCTCTGGGTGTGTCAGTGGATGAGTACTGTGAGAGATGCCTCATGCCTTTATTGCTTTTAGTTGGCAGGAAATGCCCAGCGTAAATCAAGGTGTCTGGCACTAACATTAAGAGATATTAATGAGAGTGCGGCCTGTTGGTAATACAGGAGGTGAGAGAGAGAATGAGCGATGGTTATGGATAAATCATTCATCCTTATGATCCCTGTAACACCGAGACCTGCAAGGAGGAAGATGAGTTTTACCAACACTGGCGTGTGCTTCTCTGGGACACTTGATTTTACGTGGGAATAGTTTTATGTTCCTTTATATGTGAGCATATGTAAGCATAGCGCTAAAAAGGAATGTAGTCCGCATTCACAGGCTCCTTGTGTTTCTGAATTTTAAAAAAGAATTAAGACGAAAAGAGTTGCCATAGCTTAATGGTGGAGATGATGAGTCTTTGCAGTCGAGGTGTAGGCTTAGTTAGTTTATAGCCTTTTACTGGTGCAACTGCATTTAGGCTTAAAAATTCTAGTTGTTCTTTTGTAAAGATTTTTGTAAAGAAACCTCGACCGTGCGCGAGAGGTAACGTGGGGAAAAATCAGACAATCCAGGATTTACACGTTACACACAAATAATACACTCTCTTGCAACACAAGACTGATATAATAAAATTATGTACTAACCTGTACAAGCTGTTATACACAACTCCTTGGACCTCAGGGCCATTGCTAGGAGTTATGGGCCCTGTGCACTGAGTTTGCTATGGGGCCCCCTAAAATCATGCAATTGTGGGCCCCACAGTCCTATGCACTCTGTCACCAAATAACCCATCCCCCCAACCCACGAGACTAAACCTGACTCAGAGAAGGATCGCTACTAGCTACTTTTAGAGAGAAATATTGCCCCATAGATGTCCACAGCAAATGCGTTACTTTGTGTAGCTTTTTTTTCTGGTTGAGGGAGTTTGGGTTTCTCAAAGTTCCCTCAGAAGTAAAACATGCTTGTGGTCAAATATACAGTAAATACAGGTAATCGTTTTGCTTGGATTTCTTTGGTTTCTCTCAGGAGAACTATTACTTCTGAGGAGCAGGATGGCATGTGTGTGACTCTTTTGTTCCACTTTGTTTTCTTGTGGCTAGTTTCAAGGCCTTTTTATTTGAACTTTTGAAATAATCAGCCGACACAAAACCTTTATGAAATTGAATGTCTCAAATCCTGCTGACCCTGCAGAAGACATGAATACTCCCTCTGAATTGTCATCCTCATGGCATTATTTCCCTTCTGATGTCGGGTAATTTTTTCTGCTTGATTGCAAATTACACAGACAGAGCTCATCTGGTCACAAAGCTGATGCTTGTCTTTCTGTATTCAAGACCCCTTAAAAGAACACGGGGCACATGGCACTGAAGACTATGCAGAAACCAGACATTATGCCTAATTGCCTTTGGTAATAACAAAGGGCCTCCTATCCTCAGCTCCCCTCAGCTGTCCTATGAGTCACGTCCCTGTCCCATCTCAGTGTCCCTCTGCCCACTTCCGTCTTCACTTTGCTTTCAAGCTATGAAATGGCCTATGACTAATCGTCATGTATAGCATGTTGAGTGCATGCTGGGCATAGGTCTACCCTTTCACCTTTCCACCCTCACATATGAAATATTTGACAAGTGGGCCAGAGTAACCATGGACTTTAGACTATAATCCTCATTTTAGAGGTCAGAGTTCAGAGATCACAAGTGACAAGCACATACGTCTTAGGAAACGACATGAAATTCATTACAAACAAGTGGCCACACTTGGGGTTCTTGAAAGACCCCTTCTCCCCTATTCATATTCCTCTGTCTGTCTGTCTGTCTGTCTATCTATCTATCTATCTATCTATCTATCTATCTATCTATCTATCTATCTATCTATCTATCTATCTATCTATCTATCTATCTATCTATCTATTTAGGGTCAATGTACATTAATCAACATTCAATTAAATTTGTGCATTAATAAATACACTTGCTTTGTACCTTTGCTTGAAGTTAAAAAAGTTTAAAAATTTAGAAATTGAAGGTAAAATAATAATAATTTGAATAACAGGGATGCACATTATTAAAATGGTCAAATGCTGATTAGCTGATAATTATTTATGGATTTTTTAAAATAAACTATTTGTTTTATCTAAATAAAATGTTGAAAACAGTTGTTTAAATGCTAAAATTGAATTTAGGCATCACAACATTATGTGCAATATTAAAAATAGACATTCATTATGAAATTAGATAAAGATTACATTTAACACTGTTACTAAATTAGTAATGTTAGTAACCTAAGTGAGCATTAGGTGACAGCCAATGTAATCTAAATCTAAAAATGAGCAAGCAAAAAAAAAAAAGCATTCTACTCTATATTATATTGATTTATTGTGCATCCGAATTAAATATAGTGTTAATAACATTATTCAGCCCATCTGGTTAAGTTGGATTTGTTGCTGAATAAGTTTTAGTGAATTCACTTCTCAAACTTTCTAGTTGTTCTAGTAGTTTCTAGCAATGTGAAAATCTTTAGGAAGTCTCACATCTTCTTGGTGTTATCGATGAATCAAATCACTAACCCGCTATTACCTGTGCCCTTCTGTAGCTTTGAAGTAAATCAGTAACAAACAGCCCCTGAAACCCTGACATTTACAACAAATAAGATAAAAAAAAAAGTACAGTTGTAAGTTTAGAACTGTCACTTTTGTGGAATGGTAAAAGGATTTTGAAATGATGTTCTCCAAAAAAAAAAAAAAGAGCAATGTTGCCAGGCCCCAAGGTCAAGGGTGAGGTAATTAGATATGAGTTCCTCTCTGAGAGCAGACAGTACACACTGATTACATTGTTCTGTATCTTCTGTGCCTCTCTTTTATTTGAGGAACACAATTATTTTAGTCTTTCACTGAGGTTTGCATGTGGCTGTGCTTGTTGTGTACAAAGGACGTATTCTAAGGTATTTTTTAATCAGTCTGGCTTTCTTATTCCAAATTTATCTGAAACAGACCAGACACCCAGCTCATAAAATTGTTAATTTATTTGATACCGTGTCATTTGCTTTTCATTCCTGCTTCACAGCTCATATTGTGCTTGATGCAAATCTGCGATGCTCCGCAATTACAATGGCACGCTGTGATCCCTTTCTTTCGAACAGACTCCACAGCCACTGACACTCCGCTTGAGCGATTATTAAATTTAGCCTCTCAGCGTTCCTTGTTTCCTACCGTGCAAATTTCTCATAAATTCACTTTTTTTCCCAGTGTGACAGCTAATAAATCCTCTGCCGATCTTTTGGAGACATGTTCAATCATCATGTCTGAAGCGGTGGCTGGTGTCAAGAAACACCACGTCCTAGTACAGCATGTTGAGTGAGTTCTAGGTGAACTGGGTTGCGTCCTTGTGTGTTATTGTCCTGGGGAGAGTGGACTGATGTGATCCGACTGACAATCATGTTCCCATTATCGCTTAATCCTGCCTGCTAGGAGTGAAAGTTAATCCAGCCTGATAAGATGGCCAAGAACAGTCAAACTGAGGTAACAGTTGAAACTAAAGCATGTATGATGACAGCCAGGTAACCGGTGATTCCAACACAGCACTGGCTTCTACATCTCTACTGTTAGTTAATGCTTTAGGTTTCATGACATAGAAATTAACTTTTTTTTTTTTTTTTTACAGTATTTATTAAGTCCATAATTAGTCCATAACAATATAAGTCCATAATTCATAATTCTTTCTCCAGTGAAAAAGACCATCTCCTGTTGTCCTCTCACATCCACCAATGTGATTGTTTACAACTGTTTTCACTTGGTCTGTGCGTATTTCTCTCCTGATTCAGACTAGATGACTTTTTCACTGGAGAAAGCAATATTATAGATAAAGGACTTGTAATTTTAGCTGGAAAAAACTGTTTGTAGTTGAAATTGTCTAAATGATGGATTTGTTTATTAGAAACACAGCTTTTCACTCAATAAGACGCCAATTCATGGACAAGTGGTTGTGTGGGTTACTTGTGGATTTGATGTTTTTATCAGCTGTTTGGACTCTCATTCTGACGGCACCCATTCACTGCAGTGGATCCATTGGTGAGCAAGTGATGCAATGCTAAAATTCTCCAAATCTGTTCGGATGAAGAAACAAACTCATCTCTTGGATGGCCTGAGGGTGAGTAAATGTTCAGAAACTGTTCATTTTTGGGTGAACTATTTCTTTAACAATAGATAAGATTAATAAAAGCATTGTTCACGTAAAACTGTTAGTTCATGATAGCTAATGTATTAACTAATGTTGACATATATAAACTAGAAAACTGTAAGCTGTTACCGCTAACACTGTTTTGCAGCTCCTTTTTGTCACAAAAACATTTGAGTTTACGATTTTTTTAAGGTCTGCTAAGCTGGTTAGTGACTTTTGAGTCATCAGTCAAACTGACAGGACCTCACTAAACCACAAGAGCTTTTTATGGCTTCCTGTTCATGTGTCAAGTTTAATGTTGTAAACTGTAAAGCGTATAACTATTTTTGCCCGTGAAGGACATACTGGCATAGTGAATCGAATGAGGCTAATCCATAGGAGATGTAGACATTCCGTTTATCTCCTATTTTAGTAATGAGAATCCAAGAGCGCTTCAATTATAGTCTTTACACATTTACTGACACTGGCAGCATGTCTGGTTTAGCACTAAATGGCACAGTCTGCCAGAGAACTGTCTGATGTGCTCTTCAGTGGTGAATACTTTTGAGCTCAGGGGTTTTAACACTTTCTGATGCCATAAACCTCCAAATATAATGATCCATTTTATTCCTCTTTCTAAAAATATTACAAATATTAGCGTAAATATTTACTTTGACACTGTAACTGTTTGTATCACATATATATATACTGCCATTCAGTTTTGGGTCGGCAGGTTTTTCTGAAGGTTTTTGAAAGGAGTCTCCTGTGCTCACAAAGGCTGCATTTATTTATCAAAAATATCCAAAACCTCTGGTTTGAAAACCTCTGTTATACTTCACACATATTGTCTTATGTATCTGAAGTAAAACAAATGAAATGAAAAAATAAGACAAGTTAAAAGGCCGCCTTTAGTTTGTTTAATGTAAGTTTCTCTTTGCTCTTGCATGTCTTACAGCCCTGTTCTATATACGTACATATTTATATTTCTTTTTACAGCTAACCAGTACAACAACAATGCAGAAATGATACTTGGAGAGCACTTCTTTCAGATGAGCATAAGAAACCGTTCTCACTGGATGTACATAAAGCACATTTGACACATACTGGACTGTGGTATCAACCCTCGTAGTTACTTATGAATTTCATCACTAAAACTTAGGTCAATATTCACATAACAGAGGTGATACAATAGCTGAAAAGGTTTCCTAGATTGGAAATAAACTTTGAGAAGCATAATATGGTAATTGTAAATAAAGATGGTATTTACAAGTAAATATCCATGATGAATGGCATGTCCCAAAAGTTCCCAAAATAAGCAAATCGGTGCTAAGCACTCATTCTCATGGTGTGTTTCACCGGAGAGGATTAGAGATTTAAAATAGATGTGACATTTACAAATTTAAAGGAGTCTAGAAACTCCAAAAAAAAAAAAAAAAAAAATCCTGCCTGTGTTTTGACGTGATAAAGTGTCGTGTCTATCCTGATGTTCGTTTCCCATACCGTATCATCTAAGCTGGAGCACTGCAAAAAGTCACTGCCACTTTGAGGGAGAATAGAGTCTGTAGGTCCTAATAAGGGACAGGAGCAGCAGGTTTTGCTGATAAGCCTTCAAAAAATTCTGTGCACTGCTTGACACTGTTTGAGTACAAGTTGGAGTTTGCAGGCTTTCCTGTGGCATCAGCTCAGAGAAAATAAATTATCATCTCCAGCACCCTAGTATGCAGAAACTGCGTCAATCTTTCACTGTCAGAAGTGGTTCTTGCATCTCCATGCATCTCTGTTTTCTCGACCAGATCTTGCTGTGATGGTAGAAAAAATTGCAGCATAAAGCGCCACGTATAAGAGTTCGGGCGACACCTGTTTGCAGAAAGTTTTTTGCAACAAAAGTAATCCTAGATGACCATCCACTGACATTCAGATATGTCCATGTTTGTCCGTTATCTCCGATAAGTGAGAAAGAAAAGCAGGTGGACCAAGAATAGATTCATCACACTGAAGCACCACAGCGCGCACAGAACCACTTGCGGAAAAACTCAAAATACAACATTTTTGTATGATACAGAGGCAGCGGTAGCAGTCCAGCAGCAGGTCTGATCAGTGAGTGGCTATAATGTCTGTGGGGCTGTTAGAAGAACTGAGACCAGAGACAGCAGCAGCACAGTCCAGTCCAGCAGGCAGACGGCAGTAGTTGAGCTCCGAGCAATTGCATTAAAGCTACTGGGGTCATTCAGCTGCGGATCCTGTGGAAAAAGGTCATGTTTCCATATTGTTAGTCATTCTGACATTTTCTGATTCTTTTGTTCCTATAGTTATGCAGGCTTCAAAATTTTAAAAGCCTTAAAATATCACAGTTTAGGCAATATGTGCATTTTGAAACACTTTTTTTTTTCTTTCTTTTTTTTTTATAAAAAGCTATTTGTTACTTTTTCTTGTAATTATGTCTTCATATCTTACAAATGCAACTTTACAGCTCACAATTGCAAGTTTGTCTGTTAATTCTGATTTCATATCTCACACTTGGGACTTTCATAATTCTCTCTTCTGTGAGAGTTCACAGCTGTAAGATAGTCGCAGTTACAAAAAATACAGTCACAATTACAAGAATAAAAAATAAAACAGGTAATTACGAGGAAGTTGGGACTTATTTCTCATAATTGCCACTATATCACAGTTGTGACCTTATTGCATAGACAGAAATGTACAGAATGCATCTTGTGTGAACAGCCCTTTATTGACTGGAAAATGTAAGGCGAGTAGAAATGTACGGTTCTTACCACACAAAGAACATCCAGAGTAACATTACTTTTCAGTTTCTGAGCCTATAAAGAAAGAGAGAAAGAGGCCAGCTGAAAAGTCAATTACTTGCAAGAAGCTCTTCAAGGTTTTGTGTTATAAACCATTTCTCACACTGAAGCATTTCCATCCAGCAACCCTTTAAACTGAGTCCAGTGCAATCTAAGTCAAGTACAGCTCCAGTAAAGCACTGTAATTCACCACGGCAAATAGAGGTCATATAGTATTGGCCTCAAAGAGAGGTCTTCTGAGTGAGATGTAATGTTATGATAATGAGCCCCACAGCCCACACACAAACACCACACGTACACAGCGCTGTGGCCAGGAGCTCTCTCTGAGGTCCTGCTTCTGCTCAAATCAATGTGCTGTCTGTGTTTCGTTGTGTGCAGGAGGCCAGTGTGTCTACATTAATATGTGACACACAAATACATTTTAATACCCAGTTACATGAGATTCTGTTCTGTTATCCCGTTTCCCACAAGCACACACACACACACACACAAGTTGGTTTGTTGGAACGATAAAGTGATTCCTCAGAGAATCTGGAATATAATAAAGGTGCCGCACAATGGAGAGAGTATGGAGCTAATTCTTGCGAAAAGCATTGTGGGATAGAATGATTAATAACCTTCCTGGAAGTCTATCTGACGAAAGAAACTCTGTCTACTAATAAATCATAATATTGTTATTACTCCGATATGATGAATTGTTGTGCTATATCTGCAGGAGTGTATCCTAGTATTCTGTATTTGAACTGTATTATGAGCTGCAGATGTAGGGAAAAAATAATAATTTTCTAAGTTAAATACAAGTTAAGCATTATCAACTGCATCTGTAGCATGCTGTCATTAGTTATAGAAGAAAATAACTGAAGAAAGTGCTTTGGAGGACTAAAATATGAAGCTTGTATTTTTACGTAAACATTTACATGAACTCTTCAGGTTGATAAGATGAGAAATTGTCTCAGTCTACCTTAGGGGAAATAATGAGGTGGATCTTTATAAGGCCGTAAAACCCTGTAAAAAAAAAAAAATCAACCATGCTTAACTAATGTTACCAACTTCAAGAACTCAAGTCTCCAATTGTGTGAGGCATTTATTAGGCCAAAAACATAAAAGCCCAGATGAATGCCTATGCACACTGGCTTTTTAATATTTTTGGTCTAATAAATGCTTCACACATCTGGATACTTGAGTGCATTATGTGTGTTTTTCCTCCCCTATTATTTCAGTATTCTTTTATGATTATTTTTGAGTCTTTTTGTGTTTTTCCTCTCAAAATTTTTTCCTTATGATTTTGATGCTGATTATTTCCTTTTTAGCGATTTTGCTTTAAGCCAAGGTAGCAATTTTCTATAAAAAAAAAAAAAAAAAAAAGCAGAAATACCTATAGATTTATGGTGCTTTTAAGAGCGAAGTTATACTTTAATCATACTAATAAGTGCATTATTTTCCTTTTTTTTTTCTTTTTTCTTTTTTTTTTACAACAATGGACAAGTCATACATTATGCTTTGATCGACAGCTTATGCTCCACAGAGTATATTTAACCTGGAATATTCCTATAGATCTATATCTGTGTGTATGCCAGTCGTTTTAGAGACCGCGCGTGTGCCAGTCTTGAAGTTAGATTTGCAGATGATTGGTGAAGATATCTTTCCCTCGGAGAGATTGTAATGGGTGGGTATATCCTGCTTAAGGGTGTTCCTCATGTTAATGTGCCAGCCAATTAGCTCTGACATGACAGCTCTGGCAGTTTGATGTATCTCATTTCTACCCAGAGGCCCTATGTGTGTGTTATCGCTGCAACAGCCCACACCCATCAATCAAAAGTAAACCCTCATCTCACTCTGAGGCTCGGAAAATGAAAGTCATCATATGCCAAGCAAAGCCTGAAAGCATCCAAACAAGCTGCCGGCTGTTTGTAAAGTTGATGTAGGCTGTGCGTTTTTAACCATCTGTGTGGGCCAACAGCAACATGTGTGTCTGACTGACAGCTGTCGTTCACCATCAGAGATAGTCAGTATGGTGGTTTAAAAGGCGATTCGAAAAAAACAGATTGGGCGTCTGGGTGACATTTTATACTGCCTTTTTCACTGCACTTTCCTAATCAATAGATTAGGAATAAACAAGTTAGATAAACAGATGACTTTCAGAAATTAGGATGTAAATTTCAGGTCATTTCTGTAAATATAACATGCTGCTTGCTTTCAGTACCTGCAGACTTCCACAGAAGCTGTAGAGATGGTCCGCGTTACTGTCCAGGTCATTGGTGAGTGCTGGGTCATCCAGTGCATTGGACGTCCTGTCCCGTCCTCTCTGTGGAGTGTAAGGGTCAGGTGGAGTTGACACGATGGGCGGCTGGGGTTGCCACACACCAACATCTGTGCCGTTACCAAACGCCTGGATGGCATTGCCTACATAATGAAGAAATAAAAAAAAATGTTTCAAGTCATGGTATGGCAAAATTCAGTATATAAAAATTGGCTACGTTTAAAAAAAAAAAATTGGAATTTGAATTGAGTTTTTAAGGTGCCACTTGGAAAACAGATTTTTTTTTCCTCAAAACTACACCCATTATTGTCAAAACAACACAGTTCAGATCAGTTTTTAGTTTTCCTCACAGAGCCACAAAATATTCCGATCAAAATTAGGTTTTTGAAATTACAATTTTGTACTCTGTTTGCCACCTCAATTCAAATTCTGGAACAGTGTTGTTTTAGTATAATTTTATACTATTATAGCATTTATTAATATTTTAAACTAGTGTTTATATTTAGATCAGTTTCAGTTTTCATGTTATTTTAGTTTCATTTTTAGTAATTGTGCTTTTGTACATTTTAGTAATTTTAGTAATTTTTTCAAGTTTCTTTCAAGTCTAAGTTCTTAATCTTATTTTATTCCAGCTTTATTTCAATTAACGAAAAAAATTGTAGCTTTAACTGAATTTCCAAAATGCATTCTCAATTCAGCCCTGTTTAAAAAAACTGTTGACATTGACATGTCGCTATCACATTTTTGGTCTTTTGTTATCTACACCTATTTGGATATTAAGAGCTTCTCTCTTCATCTCTTAATACTAAAGCAGATGAACTCTGATAAAGAGGCACTTAGCCTCTGTGTGTAAGTGCAGAAGACCTTCACTTACTAAGTTTCTGGGACCTTTCCGGTGATAAAATGGAGGAGGCCATTATGACTCAACTGCTTTTTTTTAAATGACTTTATTCTGAAGAGCACTTTTGACTTCAGAGTCTGTTATTTACCTCTTGCCACAGAAAGCTAAAGGGCAAGTGGGCGATTATTGATGGGTACTCAGGTAAAGAATAAGCTGCATGTGTATTAAGTACCGTCTATTGACAGAGACGAGGGTAGGCTGACCTTATTATTGAGTGAGCGTTGAATTTCCCTTAAGGCCAAGCAAGCTCATTCTGTTGCTTAAGGGTTAAAAACTCATAAAGCCTCATTCTGCATTTTCCATTGCATTGCACTGCTCTCATAAGAATGGATGTGTATTCCAAGCATAATTCTGGATAGTTTATATACAGTAGATTTAAAGGCTTAAAGGACTTCTTTTTTTTTTGACTGTACAATATGACCCTGGAGAGATCTTGAGTAAAAGCCAAGGCAGACTGTGCAACATCAACTGTACTTCTACATCTTAGCAGACTTTAAGCGAAGGAGGGAGTATATTAACTGTTCATTATTTAGGAGCAAATTCAAGGTCTTTTTGACTGTACAATTGTAACATGATAGGAGGATATTTATATTGCACATCATATAGACAAGCTAACATTCTTCTCTTGCTCTCTCTCACATGTCTTTAGTTGCTGTGCTTAGTGGTTCATTATTAGATAGCCATCAAATGAGTGGCCAGATTCAAAAGCTAAGAAGGGAAGTAATCGACCATTGGTTTAATTAGTCAGATTTATTAGAAAAATTATTTAATTTAAAGTATTTAACCTAATATGATAATAGAGGCTTATGTTTTGGAGCTGATTTTTAAAAAAATTCATTCAAAACAGAAAATTCTGTCATCATTTACTCTCATGTTTGTCTAAACCTCTTTTTATTCACTCAAGGTGTATAACAAGTATTGGTACTTCAGAACCAAGTCAAAAATCTGCACTAACTACTAATTGAGCATAAACAAAACTGATTTATGTCAACATAAGTGATGTGTGCATTAGTTCAGTGCAAATGCATCCTGATAGACCTGATGCTGTCTGTAATGTCAGTAAAGGGCCCTCCGTGATATACAAATAATGGCACGTGTTCATTACAAACTAGAAAGAGCTAAGAAAACATTTTGCTGATGCTGTCTCATGCTGTTTGAACTCCTTGACATCTTGTTGGATAGTCTTTTCTCTTTCCCTCCACCTCTCTCTCTATAGGTAAACACAAAAGATGAGAACGTGTCAGAAAGGAGGTGTGGATGTGGCATGACTTGTGTCGGTACTGCTGTATCATCCGGGCTGTCATCCTAAAGGCCATTGTCTCATGTAGACAAATCCTCCCTCTCATCTGCTCCCTGTCTATCTCCCTGCATCCAGTTCATCTAAATGGATGTTTTTGAATAACTTCCTGACAAAATAATGCACGCTTTCCCTACTCTTCCAGGCCCATGGACACCTGAGTAATGCTTTATTGCCTTTTTATGTCAATCCCCCCTCTCAGCCGCCCCATTTAAGAGGGATTTCTCTGTCTCTCGGCCGTCAGACTGCCCTGAACCGCACAGCAACACAAATCGCAGAGATCAGATTTACTGGTGCAGACTGTGAATGATCATGAAGATGCAACAGAGCAGAACTCAGCTTTAGAGTCAGTCTTGATGGGCAAATTCTGTCAGTCGGCGCAGAACGGCATGTGACCAATGATATAGCAGCACACCAACAGCAGCTGTGAATGAAGTCTACTCACGGAGACAACGGTTGTTGGTGAAGAGCTCTGTGAACTTGTCACACTCTGCTTTTCCGTTTCCACTGTTGCTGCAGTCACACCAAGGTGACACGCTGATGCCAGGGGCACGGAGGTAGTTCGGAGTCATCACTGTGCCTGTGTCACACATAGCAAGGAGCAAAGTTCAAAGGTCATTTATGTTGAAAACAAGGACATTTATGAAATGAGATTCTAACAAGACATTGGCTGTGTCTCAAAACCTAGCAAGCAGCAATTATAGACAGCATTAGGGATCATGAGGGTCATTCCTGATCAAAAAAAGCATGTTGGATAGATAGTTTACTAGGTAAGACGAACAGTGTGGAAAGGCAAAAGGCATTATTTTATCCTTAACATTACATAACACAGATGAGTAGTCCAAGTACATTCAAATGTGTGAAATACAGTGGCCCCAATCATTTAGACACTCAAAAGTGTATGAAAGTTATTTCATTAGATACAAATTTTTAAAGGAACAGTTCACCCAAAAATGAAAATTACCCCATGATTTACTCACCCTCAAGCCATCCTAGGTGTATATGACTTTCTTCTTTCAGACGAATACAATTGGAGTCATATTTAAAAATGTTTTGGCTCTGCCAGTCTTTATAATGGCAGTGAATGGGTGTTGAGATTTTGAAGTCTGAATAAAGTTCATCCATTCATCATAAAAAGTAATCCACACAACTCTGGGGGGTTAATATAAAGGCCTTCTGAAGCGAATCGATGCGTTTATGTAAGAGAAATATCCATATTTAAAACTTTATAAACCGTTATCTCTAGCTTCTGCTAATTGTCGTACGCGTGTTCACGAGAGAGTGGCATTCCAGCAGATGATGGATGACGTAGGTGTAGTGTAAGCTGGATGGATGCACTTTATTGGACATTTTTTTAATATAACTCTGATTGTATTCATCTGAAAGAAGGAAAGTCATATACATCTAGGATGACTTTAGGGTGAGTAAATCATGGGGTAATTTTCATTTTTGGTGAACCATCCCTTTAAGCCAAGTGGCACCTCAATGTAATTTTAATGGATGTATGAAGCCAGTTTCAAATGTTACATGTAGTTCACTGTATTTCCTATGGACATGATCCAAATGAAAACCAGAATATGCATATACTATGTTTATTGGTTTTAGTTTTTGAATGTTATTGATATTTTTTTAAATAATACACAAATATTTAAAAGGCTAGGGTACAATACTTAATACTTTTATTCAGTAAGGATGCATTAAATTGATCAAAAGTGAAAGTAAAGGCATTTATAATCTTAGAAAAGATTTCTATGTCAAACAAACACTGTTCATTTGAACTTTCATTGTCTCAAATAAGTTTTTGAGGACATTTACCATGGAACAGCCATGTTTTTCTGTACATTTACCATAGTAGTACCATTTTTGAAATTAGCTTTGATTTATGGCACTCTAAGGTACTATGGTAATGACATGCTACACATCCAAAAACCATAGCACATGAATTTCAGTACCATGCTATAAAATATCTTATATAGTACTATACTGCCAAAACAATTTATAGACATGAGTTAACTCACCAATAAGACCTGAATATGCCAGCAGACAGTCGGCATAGTTTTCCTTCAGACACCCAGAAATCGAGCGCACCTCAGGTTGACAGTTGGTAAGGAAGTCAGCTAAACGAGATCTGAAAAAATTTAAACAGGAATGAACAAGAATCCACACGCCACATCTCCTCATTAAACAGACTCCGCGCACGAGTGACAGTCCGGCAGTCATCTCTTCTCAGACACTATCCACCCCACAGGATAAATAATGAACTCGCTGGAAAGTATAGTGAATATTCCAGCACTTTCCTCCTTACTCCATGACACCTAACACAAGCTGTCTTTTATCGTACCTGCAGATGTAGTTGGTCTTGCAGGAGGCTTGTAAGGAGAGACAGTTGGGTTTTTCTTTGTCCTCGTAGGAGCAGGCTGGCACGATGGTCTGACGTCTGCGCTCGGAGCAAGCCGTGTGATCCCCGGAGGGGCAGGAGCAGAAAAGCATGCCGTAGCTGTGTTTCGGTGGCACCTTGTCGAAGAACTGCCGAAGGGCCTTGTGGCACTTGCGCTTGTTACAAACCTCAGTGGTTGAGACTCTACTAGTGCAGGGACTGATGTAGAAGGAGCGGTACTTCTTACATGTGTCATTCAGGTTGCAGGCCTTGGCGGCGTTCAGGCAGTTGTTGTCCTTCGTAAAGGCCGCCTCACCTATGCAGGCAGAGATTTAGAGGGAGAGTTACAAACACTACTGGCTGATTTTACTGATGCAAGTGCTGTAAATGTCAAAGAACACTTGCTGAGAGTGGGGCAACTGTTGACCTTTTAGGACTCTCTGTGAACGTCCTCTGGCTGAGGTCGTCCCGTATGGCATTCACAGAACTAGAGGCCATATGTCAGCCAGTATGTGGTCTGTGTGAGAGTAACTGTACTACTAATTGATATTCAGGAAAATGACAGAATTTTATTCCTAGTAGATTTAAAGATGAAGTGTGTAAAATACATTCTCCCGTCCCGGCTTGTTAGCGACAACTGCAAGTAAGCCATTTGTAGGTTGCTTACAATGAAAAGCGTCAACGCTTTGTTTCTGTTGCACTTTCAAAGTATTACTTCTGTTTGTTTGAGCTTCCACGCACAGCTACAGTGGCTCAACCAATGGTGTGAGTTTGGGCGGGGCTCTCTGTTTGACCAGCCAATGGCTGGAGTGTTTGGGAAACCTTTTTGAGAATTTAATATATAAACGCACACTACCATTTGGGCTCAGTAAGATTTTTGAATGTTTTTGAAAGAAGTCTCTTATTCTTACACCAAGGCTGCATTTATTTGATCAAAAATAGATAGTTATATTGTGAAATGGTATTATAATTTAAAATAACTGTTTTCTATTTTAAAGTATTTTAAAATATAATGTATTCTTGTGATGGCAAAGCTGAATTTTTAGTAGTCATTACTCTTCAGTGTCACACAACACATCAAAAATAATTTTAATAAGGTTCTCAAGAAATATTTTGAAAACAATTGTGCTGTTAATATTTTTGTGGAAGAAGTTAAAAACTTTATTGTCACTTTTGGACAATTCAATGACAATCCTTGAATAATTAAAAATAAATAAATAAAAAACACCCCACATTTTTGAAAGGTATGTCTACATAATTCGTTCACATAGTTCATTCTCATCTCCAGTCTAGTGTGTCTGAAAATAAAATCATATGAACGCTATTTTTTCTCATTTATTATTGTTTCTCAATTTCTTCAACAGATCCCACACAAACTGCCTCAAGCATACCGAGACTCAATTTCCAGCCCTTTTTCATGTATTTCCCACCCAGAGCTGACATCCTGCAGAGTGTTGCAATTAGATAAAGCAACTAAACTCAGTTTAAAATAGGTTTTATTTGTGTTCCGTTTTAATCTTTTGCCTGAAGAACTTCCCTCAGCTGCTTGTACACTTTTCCTTTTGTTTCCCTCCTCTCAATCTACACAGCATTTGCGTCTCTTGAACAAACCACCTCAGGTGAATGCTTCCCTTTCACTCGCATGGATAAGTTCACAACCCTGAAAACTCTGTTTGCCTTTCCTCTCTCTTTTTGCTTTAATACACATTCCTAAGAACACAAATGCTGTCAGACTATTTAGCAATGCAAAAAGAAAGAACATAAGCATGTACTGTATACTGTGATGACATAAGGTTTATTTTGGACTAATGATCATTTGAATGTTTATTATACTGTTAATTATATGACTATTTACCAAATGAATAAATGGACATGAAATATTTAAGTTTAAATTATTTTAATAGGCTACATGATAGATAGATAACTTGTACAGCTTTGTAGAAGATTTGGTTGCCAGAGACAATGGTCAGTTATGATGTTTAGCAACATGTATTTTTAATATATATATATATATATGTATAATATAAAATATATGATAAAAGACTGACCAATCAGGATCAAGTCTCCAGTGAGTTGTGTAATAAGTGAGGATATTCTTCTTTACCTAATGATGACTCAGTCTTCTCGCTTCAGTAACTCAACTTTTTTTTCGATGCGCTGCAGCTCTCGCATGTGCATGGAACGCTGCATTTTGCAATTATGTGTTTTGATGAGGAATTTGTGCTTATTGTGGGCTTTCGTGAGATGACTAGATGTGATTAAATTTGAAAGCAGCCCAGATCCTTGAGGTTAATCACCTATTACAAAAACCATTACTTACGTTTGACAAGCACGTTGACATGAGGCTCAAGGTTACTGGATGGGTGTTTAATTGTTGATTAGAAGTTGCAGTCATGTGGACAGGTTCTGCAACATGTCAGAGTCTATAAAACTAACCCATATCTTCTTATGATACACTGATCCTGAGCTGCATTTATAAACATAATGCAATTAATTAATTTATTATGGTACATTATTAAAATAACTCATGGCTATTATCTGCTATTATTATCTTCTATTTTATATTTTAAAGAAATTTGAAGAAATTTAGCATTACATTCACCAATGGATCAACTGTAGTGAATGGGTGCTGTCAGAATGAGAGTCCAAACAGCTGATTAAAACATCACAATAATTCACAGTAATCCAAAGGCACCAGTCTATTAATTACTGTCTTGTAAAGCAAAAAGCTGCATGTTTGCAAGAAAGAAATCCATCAAGGCATTTTCAACCATCACTTCTGACACAAAATATGAGCCCATAAGACTCATATTTAGCCAGAAGCATTGTAAGTTAAAGTTAAAATTCCTTAATGTTGAATTTGTTTCTTACAAACACACATCTTTTAACTTCACAAGATGTTAATTGATGGACTAGAGTTGAGCAGATTACCCGTGAATAATTGTGATGTTTTAATCAGCTGTTTGGACTCTCATTCTGACGGCACCCATTCACTGCAGTGAATCCAAGTGATGTCATGCTAAACTTCTCCAAATCTGTTCTAAAAAAGAAACAAATTCATCTCCATCTTGGATGGTCTGGGGGTGAGTAAATTCTCAGCACATTTTCATTTTTGCTGAACTATTCCTTTAACAATTCAAAGACACCCCCCTCAAAAAAACACACATTATGTCTATAGTCTGTATTAATTTTCAGTGCTGTGATTGTGTGTATAATGACCTCAGCTTACATTCCTCAGTGTCTACTGTGAGCCAGAGGCTACTTGGACCGAGAGCCTGGCCATGTGCACTTCAGAGAACTCCAGTGTGACGTGAAATAACGAGCAACAGCGTGTGTGTGTGTGTGTGTGTGTGTGTTGATGTGGCCTCATGCTCAGGCAGCAGAGCGCTCTGTTGTTTATTGCTCTTTGGGTGCAGGAATAATAAGTGAGCTCTTCAGTCGCTTCCTTAAGTGGCCTGAGAGATTGGGAGTGCTGCAGACACAGAAAGTGCTGATGGCAGAGACCTGGAGCTTTTCTGGCGGATGCTTAATAATCTCACAGCTTTCCTCCAACTGTTCCAATCCAATAAAAACACATGCCACTGCAGCAAATCAAATCATATGAGGACTCAGCCTCCATAATTGATCTCCTGCTCTCTCTTTCTCCGTGTCTGCTGCTGTCTCTTTCTGCCCATCTCTCCCATCTTCACATTCTCACTTTCGTCTTGCCTTTTTGATTTGTCTTTCTTTTTATTCCCCAACCTCTCCTTTTCATTCTTCCTTCCTCCTCCTTTTCTTTTGGCCTTCCCTCCTTTATTCTTTTCTTCTTTTTCTTTCTTTCTTTCTTTCCTCCCTTCTTTCTTTTCTACGTGTACTTCTTTTTTCCACCTTCTTTCTTTCCTGCATTTGTTCCTGTCTTTCTTTTGTTTTTCTGTTTCCAACTGTTCAAATTTTCCAAATTTGCAATCAGAGGCTAGAGATTTTACAACAGCATTTCTCATCAAGACTCATTCCCAGACTAGATTATCAGATCTATTCCTTTTATAGTGTTATAGTCATTATGTACAGCAACAATCTAATTTGTTTCTTTATTTTTTAGAAGATACATCTAAAACACTTAAGTTGATACTTCAATGAAACATGAACCGAGAGCTTCATTAAATCTCCTGAGCTGTGAAAGAGCAATAAAATTTATCTTTGGGTAGTTCCGTGTATTCAGTTCTTTTTAGAAATGAAGCTAATGAGTCGATTGGACCGTAACCTTCTATCAATTAATGAAAGTGCTGTTGCAGCAGAATGAGGGTTTGTTACAAGATGAACCCTTTCTGACCATCTCTGGGCTCTTTAATAAAGAGACGGCTGCTAGTTAAACAACACTATGAGCTCTGTGTAAATGACTATCTGCTTAAACTGCTGTCCAGGGACGTTTAATGGCCCTCTGAAGCGATGCCTGCCAATGGCTGACCTCTGGAACGCACTTTAAGGGAATTAGCCAGTCCAATTGATATCTGAAAATATCCAGTGGACGTGGAGTCTATTGATTTATTGATGAGTGTCTTTTACCCAAAAGAAATTAATGAACGCACTGATCCGTGTATGTTTACAGAGCAGATCCATCTGAAGCTGATACAGCTCTGCTCGAAAAGACCGGCAGTTGGAGGCATCAATCAAACGACTGACGAGGTGAAAAGCAGGACAACTTTATAATGAAATTTACATTAGCTGACTTCTCTCCAGAGATCATCTCCTGAAATGTCTTCAAGAAGAGGCTGAAAAGATGGCAGTCTTCTTCAGCATGCTTTTAATTAACTCTCTCTGCATGCCAAACAAGTACGGTATGTTACTTCAGCAAACATCCTGCCAATTTTTATAGTTAAAAAAATTAAAATGTTAGACCTGTTGCTTTTTATGTCATTAATATTGGCATATAGTATACTGGCTGTTCTAAACGGTGTATTTTTGTTAATGTAATGTATCAAAAATGTCTATATTTACTTTGTTTAAATCAGTTTAATAATTAAAATACATATATATTTTAATATTTAACTTTCATTAAAGTTTAATAATGTTCTCTAGCATGTATATTTTTGGTGTGGTAGCAAAATTAATATTTAGTATGTTGAAATGGTTTTGGTAACTTTTAAAATCATTGTATGGTGAGCTGGGAGTTTACACTAGAGATTATGAACTGCTGACCCCTAACAGGCTGATGTAATGCACACTTTAGCCAGTTCCCGACAGCACTGGCATATTGATATGACCTCAAATAATTACCAGAGCCGGAGGGATTTGGGGGTCCAGTGGTGTATTTGATACTCCAGTGGTGCCGTGAAATTCTAGCAATGTCTGGGAGCTGCTATTGTAACAGTGACAATGGAAGGAGTCACGTGACTGCTGGATGTTTGACAATGTGTGTTTTGGAAGCAAGAGACGGAAAGCTTTTAGGAGCTTGAGACTGTTTGAGTAAATGATGACTAGGGGCTATATGTGTGTGTGTGTGTGTGTGTGGCTGTGCATGTCCAACCGCCTGCATGAAATCTCATGAGTGTAATTAATAAAGAGTACAGTGTTGATGGCTTTCAATCCAGAAGAAAAATCAATGTCTAATAAGACATAAAACTGGTATTTGATGTTTTACCATCAACAACTGCCAAGTAATTTCCCTCTGGGGCTCTGCCTTCAATTTACATACATTAGCAGTAAAACATACAAGCCACTATTTATTAATCTGTAAGAAACCGAGCCAAGACTGAGCCATTAATAAATTGAGAATGAAAGAATGATGCATGCAGGGTGTAAAATGAACACTCACTGAGTTGCAGTTCCTGTTAAAGTCACCGGCAAACTGACGAGTATCTCCATATTATTTAGCTGCCAAAGGCAATCTGACATGCATTTGGCAGCTAAATAATATGGAGATACTCGTCAGTTTGCCGGTGACTTTAACAGGAACTGCAACATAAGACCAGATTTAACTTTGAATTCAAAAAATGATCGTCTGACCTTCACGAATGTGAGAGATTCGAATCAAAGACATACAGCTGCTGCAACTCACACATCCTGTAACAATTTTTCTCTTCATAGGATTACCTAGGATGCTCAAAGTGTCTATTTATATGTGCAATTGCATATGAAATAACATATAATGCTGTGAATTATACAGTGGTGTGCTGTTACTCAGATGCATGGGAAAAATAGCTAAATAACACCAATTTTATGGGGACAAATGTATTAATAATAATAATAATAATGCAAACTGAATTGTTTATTATTTTAAATATTATAATTAATATTTTAATATTAGTCACACATTTGTCTGTATGACACCGGTATTATTTAGCTGTTTTTCTCATTTCTTCTTATTTGTAAGAGAACATAATATTGTATAATTTCCAGGCGACATGAGACAGAATTCATACTGAATTAAAATAATGATTGTCTGACCTTCACTGATGTGAGAGAGAGTCAAATCAAAGAAATACCAATGTTGCAACTCACTTGTCTTGACCTGTAACCATTTTTGTTAACCATTTTTTATATATATGATCTAGCATATAAAACTGAGAATTATACAATGGACATGTGTTACAAATATGCAAGGGAAAAACTACATACCACAGTCATAAGGACAAAAATATTGCAAAATAATAATAATAATAATACGGATGATGGATTTTTTTATTATTATTAAATATTTTTGGTCCTTATTTTAAGATATTTTCCCTCATTTGTAATAAAACATGCCATATATAATTTCAATGCTTGTAAAAACAATCCTCAATGCATCTTTCGTTGGAAGGTACAAAAATCATTTTAGACCCTGCATTCATCTTTTTGTGCCACACCTCCCTGTGTTCGCAGATAAACATTTCATTATAGTTAAAATCAGCACAGTAACATTGACGCGTGCTCCAAATCAGACTTGTTTGGACATGAACATAAATGTTTTTCCATAAAAAGAACTTGAATGGCTTATAAGGAGACAGAGAAAAGGAGCTGAAGTGAGCTACAGATATATAATATGTGATAAATCCACTGATGAATGCAGGCACAGTCTTAAAAGAGAGGGAGGGGGGTGGTTGCGTTCCCCTCCCATACACATTCCCACAATATTGGACTCAGGAAATGATAACTATAGGCTTCATACATCACAAACACTGAAGCACACATCCACAGCGGGGGATCAGTCCTT
>JAFVLL020035222.1:0-14764 GCA_021397915.2 Tor tambroides
ATGACCATGCTGATCAACCTCCAAAAAGGGCAAAAAAAAAAAAAAAAAAAAACTGCCATAAAATCTCCATACAACTTGTGCGCTATATTGCAAGTCTTCTGAATTCATATTATAGACTGAAATTGACGTTATTAACAGAAAATCCCATTTTGACAGGTTTGACATCAGCAATGTAGCCTTTGGAAGTTTCTGACACTGAATAAAAAATAAAACAAGGGAACTTTTTTTCTCAGAATTGCATTATGTAAACTCGCGATTCTGATTTTTTTTCTCAGAATTGTGGGTTTAAATTCCGCAATTCAGACTTTATAATTGCGAGTTATAAAGTCAGAATTGTGAGATATAAACTCGCAATTGTAAGAAAATAGTCTCTTTTTTCCTCAGAATTTATCTTTATAAGTCGCAATTGCGAGTTTATATGTCACAATTCTGAGAAACAAAGTCAGAATTGCGAGAAAAAGTAAGAACTGCGAGATATAAACTTGCAACTGCAAGAAAAAAGTCTTAATTGTGAGTTTATATCTCGAAATTCTGACTTTATAACTTGCAATTGCGAGTTTATATCATGCAATTGCAAGAAAAAAGTCAGAAATGCGAGATAAAAAGTCACTATTACCTTGTTTTATTTTTTATTCAGTGGCGGAAACAGACTTCCATAGTGATGTTTGATTACGAAACACGAATGACCACATTTATCAATGTCCAACCTGAATCATATAGGCACTATATTTGAAAGCAATGACAGAAAGGAAGCTTTTCATTAAAAAATGACTTAACTTACGGTCTACTGCTCACACAAAACTACCACATGACTTCAAAAGACTTGAGATGTATCACGTGAGTCATATGGACTACTTTTATTACTTTTATGGTGCTTTTTTGGCCTTGACAGATGTGGTCTCTATGAAGTGACGCATGGAAATGGCTGCATAAAGATTTGTCAAAAAATTCTAGTTTTGTGCTCCTGAAAATAAATAACATTTAGGTTTAGAAATACATGAAGATAATGACAGAATTTCATTCTTATTCCTTTAAAAGTTTCAAAGAGAACAGAACTCCTTTTACTCCAACATTATGAAATTGCCTTCTCTATAAAACATATAAACATGATACATTTTCTTGGAAGTGATGAAAGCCTGTCTAACCTGCACTTGTTTAATAATTTGCTTGAACTTTACTACAGTCGGTCTTTTGTTCTTAGACAGACCGTTACTATCTACTTTAATATTTCTGTAATTGCTGTCTTGTCCTAGAAGGATTTCCCATGCTAAATATAGCACTACATGGTCCAATAAACCTATCTATATAACTCTGCAAATAGAGAGAGTGTATCTATGACTCAGAGAACTTCAGCCTGAAAAAGATATATAGCATATATATATAGTTCAAAAGAAGAAAATGGAAAATTGTTAAAACTTGGGCCAGTAGGATTTTTAAAAAAAATAATATTTTAAATAAATGCTGTTCTTTTGAACTTTGTAACATCAAAGTGTCTTGAAAAAGCCAAAATATTAAGCAGCACTTCACTATTCAACATTGTTGTTAATAAGAATTGTTTCTTGAGCAGCAAATCAGCATATTAGAATGATTTCTGAAGGATCATGTGACATTGAAGACTGGAGTAATGATGCTGAAAATTCAGCTTTGCATCACAGGAATACATGATAAAATAGTTATTTTAAATTGTAATAATTTTTCACGGTAGTAGTGTTTTTATGATATTTTTTATATAGGTGATGCAAGCATTTATTTTCATTCACTATTTTCATGCATGTCATTCACAAAAATGACTTTAAGCTTGAAGGGACACAGGATGAAAACAACAATGGCCCATTGTCACGTTTGCTTGAAATGACCAAAGGGGACCTAACCATCATTAAGACTCATGGTGGTGGTCCAGGTCAGATTTTAAGGGATCCAAAGACAAGCTCGTCCAATGACCAGTGGAATGTGTAGTGTAGCATTCTGCCAAACAACTGTTAGCACAATGTAAGGGGCTCAGTCTGCAGAGTCATCTCCATGCCTTTTCCCAGACAGACCCATGGAATGTAGGTGATGACAGAAGCTCCACTCAGCTCCGATGGAGGACAGAGGAGAGACGCTCTGGCACTTTGATGCCCCTTAATGATGGCTGCTCTTCATCGGTTAGCCGGAGCACTCAATAACATGCTGCTTGATTCATCCATGCAGACAGATGACTGACAAAACCCCATGTACTACACTCACGGAGGTTTGGGATGGAGTCAAGAGGATTTGTGGGCGGAATTCTCAGATTTCGTTCTGCATGCAGCTTTGTGCATATTGAAATAGCTGTGATGGTTAGGAAACCGAAATTCTTTGACTGTTGTTCTGAGTTCAGGGTTGCCATGCTTAAATTGCCTGAGATTTATTTAAGGTCAGAATAAAAGTGTCCAATGGGCAGTATATAAAATGTCTTAAGAGCTATGCATACACTGTTCAGAATGATTTTTCAAAGTTGTAAATAAAACAAAGATTACAGGAGTATGTTTTACAAGAAAATACTATTTTTGTCTTTCTACTTCAAAAGTTCTTGTTTGATTCAACTTGCCTTTTTTTTGTAATTATTTGTGAAATTCACTAAAAATTTCTGATGAAAATTGTTTCACAGTGAATCCTACATATTTTGTATTATTGTATTTGCATTGCTAAATATACCTATTGGAGAGCTGATACGTGTATTTTTTGTTAAAATACTTCAGACTTACTAAGTAGACAAATATAAGAGAGAGACGTTTATAGTCTGATTCCCCCAAAAAGTATACAAACTGTGGCTTTTTGGAACTTTCAAAATATTGCTTTGTTTCACCTAAGCAGCAAGACACTGACTAACCGAGAGTGTGAGTTTGGGGCGGGGCTATCAGTTTTTTGACCAATGGAAGGGTTTTGAGAAAAGCTTTTTGGAAATTTTTTTTGTTCCAGTTTCCATTTGGATCCCTAGTGGCTTAAAAAGTAACAATCAATCAATTAAATAAATATATCTGTTCAATTAAATATATTTATATCCACACACTGGTTTTTTGTCTCTTCTGCTCAGCAAGGCTGCATTTACTTGATAAAAAAATATGAAGCAGCACAACTGTTTTTGACATTAATAATGACAATAAATGCTTCTTGTGTCGTAAATCAGCATATTAGAATGATTTCTGAAGGATCATGTGACACTGAGGACTGGAGTAATGATGCTGACAGGAATTAATACATTTCAAAAAAGATTACAATAGAAAACAGTTACTTAAATTTGCAATAATATTTCACAATATTATTGTTTTACTGTACTTCTAAGCACATAAATGCAGCCATTCACAATCAGCATTGTTTCAAAAACAAATAAAGTAAAATAAAAATTCCAAACATTGCCCACCACTCTCCCATTAGTTGAAAAACTTTCAGGGTTGCTTCAGCATCAGTAACCTTCATATTTGACTTACCAGACAACTTCCGGCACACGGCTCCAAACATAGAAATGATCTTTAAAGTTTGATGCGAGAAAAGTCAGAGGTCGCTGATCTTCCCAGCCACGGATCAAAGATTCTGCAAAGCCCCTGAAAGCATAAGCACAATATTTCATACAGGTCAATTCTTCATTTGCCATTTAAATGAGTGACGTTAGTCCAAGTAAAGCAAGCATTGGAGCGGAATTTTTACCCACAGGCTGCAGCCATTTGGGGAACCAAACAGATAACTTTGAGCAAATAATGAGATGGAATTTAAAAGATAGCATTTCATCCAATCAGAGAATAATTAGATCAACCATCAATTCATTAGATAATGACTTTAGGGGTTTTTTTTAATGGGGCATTGGCACACAAACACCTCCCTCAACACCAGCAGACCTCATGGACACAATCTCCTCGCCTGGGTTCAGCCCACACCAGCAGACAATAAGGCAAAGATAAACATTCTTTTCACTCTCCGCGGTCCTCTTGTTTTGAGTAATTAAGGCTACTTAACATGCATTGTGAAGTGTTATCCCTGAATCTAAAGCACCTTTGGCCAGTGGAGAGCTTAGAGCACTATGTTCATGACCTACCGTTTAGGCAACAAGGTGAACATTAGGGGAGCGGCAAATGGGAATAAAAGCATGTAAATGTATTTTACTGCAACTTTAACAGGCTACATATTCCTTATTAAACTAGCACTCCCGAAAGCTATCTGTAATCGTTTAAGTGATCATCTGATTTGTGCACCCAGCTCACTTTTACTGGCCAGGACTGGTAGAGACCAGTATCACCTGGGGAATGGAATGCATCAGTGTATTTTAATTGCTAAGTGGATGATCCAGGGATTATCCCTCATAAGATGTTATTGTCTTGGAAGCACACAAAGATATCTTTTGATCTCAGTGGGGTTTAATCTACTGCTGTCTCTCACTTCTCAATGGCCCAGTTGCTTTTGTCAAAACAAACTTGCCATCAACACATAATTGAAATGAATACCTGTAACCAATGAGGGGTTTTCATATGCGGATTCCTTCTACATACGTGCTGTTGACTAAGAAGACGTCTGCGGATTTGCCTAGTAGTAATGGTTTCAGTCTGACGTTCCTCAGTCGTGACATCTGACATCCATGGCACATTTATGCCCCACAAACAATATATTATAGTCCATAAACATAGTATAAATAAAATCTGGATTAAATATATAAACATCTATTTTATTAAAAGGGTTTTAAATGCTGCTTCTCTTTCTGTTTTCTTGTTCTGAATCTGGGTTCAGTTGAGACGATCACGTTTAAACCCCCTGGTCTGAGAGAACAAAGGGCACTGCATTTGCAGACTCTTGCTAATGAGCATAACCCAGTCGTAAAACAAGATTTAAACCAGCCATTAACACATCTCGATCAATGATAACCAGACATTTAACTTCTTTGAGAATGGCCAAAGGTATCATCTTCTCAGTATGGGTTAATATCATGTTATGCTTCAAAAGGCATTAGCCTTTTTATAATATAGTATGTTACCTGTGGATTCAAGAGAAAAAGTAGAACTTATTTATGCAAAATAAACACACTGTTGGGTAACAGTCGATACACACAGATCATTGTTATTCAAATAGCGAAGAAACGCTTCACCAGAGCCTTGTCTGCTTGGGATCTAACTGTGATTCACACCTTGATGGTGTGAACTATTTGTGATGTAAGTTTTGTTCTGGATAGGTATATATATATATATAGTATAATATATTATATAAAACTAAAATATATAGTAGTAAAATATAATGTATTTTTTTTTATATTATGTTACAGTACAATCACACACATTTTCTATCAACACGGGGTTTAAAAGTAGGGGCCAGGGGGGCGTAAAGGGGTGCTATCCTATTTTTTTCTGTTGCCTAAGGTAATATTTTTTCTATAAAACTTCTTAATTAAATAAAAGAAATAAACAAATAAATAAATAAATAGTGACAGAAATATATAGAGAAGTCAAATATTTTTTAAAATGAAATTTTATTTGAAATGTTTCTCTGTAAGTTTGTATTTTACTATTGTCAATATTTGTCAAAACACTGTCAATGTGAAAGAAAAACAATATTTTCCAGGCAATATTTTAAGAAATTCTTATGGGTTTTAACAAAAAAAAAAGAGTAAATTATTATCATTATTATTATTATTATTATTATTTACATACATACATGCAAATATACATGTGTTTATATTACATTAAGGGGTATCATCATATTTGGGAGTGTTTTTGGCATCATAAAGTTTGATATAGATCCAAATGTCCGTAAACGATAAAGTAATGTATATTTTACACTATTTTCTTATAACACAGGGGTTTTAAATCTGGGGACTGGGGGGGCCTTAAAGGGGTGCTATCTTGTATTTTTCTAGCCAGTGACCACTATCTCCCTTAGGCAATATTTTTTGTAAAGCTGTTGTGCTGAGAAGTGAAGTAAAAAATTTATATTAAATTCTATAAAAAATTAACAGATTTTTTCCCCTTCAAATTATACATCTAAAAGAATATTCATTGTCAGTTTGAAACAAAATAAATATTTTACATCCAAAATATTGCAATGACAAAAAAAAAGGAAATTATTTATTTATTTATTTTCTACATCATGTTTACTATTTTCCAATATGTGTACATTATACATGGCTCTTTACACGTGACAATATGCTATTTATAGTTACGGGGCCATTATGTTTGGGAGCATTTGGCATCATAAAGTTTGAAAATCTCCATTTCAAATTGTAATATTACTTTTTTACCGTATTTTAGTAAGGTAACTTGGTGTTTACGCGTTTTAACTGAGTCATATTTATATTCCTTTCCCGTTAAAAAAGACTAACATATTTACAGTGTAGAATGCATAAAACATGCGCAAGGACAAATTCGATCAATCAACACGCAACTGTGCAGTAGCCCCTCAGGGGATCCAGGGGGCGGGGTTGGATCCACATCTAGGGGGTGGGTTTAGGGATCAGGGGGTGGAGACGGGTAGGTTTAGGGGTGGAGATGGTAGGTTTAGGGGTGGGTTTAGGGATCAGGGGGTGGAGACGGGTAGGTTTAGGTATATGTAAGGTGGGAGGAGCTGGATCTAGATCCAACCACGCCCCCTGGATCTTGTGCTCTGCAGTGAGTGAGGGCATGTTCAAACGTTTGAATGGAGAGAACGCTGCGCGTTTCAATGGACTTGAATGATGACAGTCATTGTGACATCACCAAACAGCAAAAAAGACTCGCACTCGCGGAGCGCTCCAATCAATGGCACAGACGCGGCGCGTGCTGCACGCAGAGATGAGTCTCCAAGCAGCCTCCAAAAACTTCTGCTGATCAGACTTTTTTAAGCGAAAAATGACAAATCTTTGACCTAAGCACAGTCTAGTTTGAAGTGTTGCTCAAGTATGAACAAGAAGAGGCGACCTGAGTTGCGGCGACTCTCTGTCGTGGGATAAAAAAAGATCGCTTGTGGATTAAAACACGAATTCATGAGGAAATTAAGAGACGACGGGAACGCAGACCGGCCACAGCGCTTCCTCCTTCGGTAACGCTACAACTTATTTCTTTACTATTAACTTTTGCAAACAGTGCGAGTGTTTTAAAGCCAACGTTGACATTTCTGTACCTCAGTGCATTGTGTATCACCTCATAGAAGCGCACACATGTAGTTTGTAAGGTCAGAAGGTATGCGCAAATGAAAAGAAAACACTTCTCTTCTTCCTTATCATCAGATCTCTTTGTCGTCTTTGTTGCTTGAGTTGTTTTTGCGTAAGATCTACCACCTGTAGCTTCACAGCTCTGCCTCTCCCTCAGCGAAACGTCTTTTGCTAGACATTCAGTCCTTTTGAAGACTTTCCTTTCATGATCTAAAGGCAGACCCCCACCCAGACACTGCTCTCTTATCTCCCTTTAATTGCAGACTCCATGTTTTCTGTCTTCATGTCTCCCTTCTTTCGATTTCGTTTGATTCACTTTTTCCTGTTTCATCTCATTTGTCTGACATCCTCTTTGGAGTCTCGTGCTTTCACTGTAGATCAATCCCTTATTGTAGCCTGCGGCAGGGATATTATTCTTAATCTTTTTGCGTGCGTGCGTGCGTGTTCATCGCCTCAAAGACATCTCCAGAAGATCTAGATATGGCTGTGGTTTGAGGCAGCCGCAGGTTGAATGTGGCTAGGGATCTTTTCCATGCATATAAGTGGTTGGAGCTCTGGGCTGCTATTCAAGTGTTTTAGGATTTAAAGGAACAGGTATTCCATAATAACTAAACAAACCTTAAACTTCTAAGAGTGACTGGAGGTTCGAACCTATCTAGGGGTGATCTATGAACCATTGTGCCATTGAGCAAGCACTTAACACCTGATTGCTCCAGGGGGCTGTAGCTACAAGAAATGTACTGGGTATTTAAAAAAAAAGTAATGTTCTTTAAAGGACCTGAGGTTCAGCAAACATTCATCTTCTTGTATAGAATAACTTTTTACTGTTCAAGTTTCTTGAGATGCTACATCACAGGTTCTTCAGATCAGTGTATTGTTTTCTAAAGAAACTAGAGAATAAAAAGTTCTTTGTGGAACCTAAAAAGGTTCTCCTATGACATAATGCTGTTTTTTAAACCATGAAAATGGTTCTAAGAAGAATGAAAAAAATGTCAATTTGACTAATTCGCATTTCCCCTTTGCAGGAACTGACTGATCATGGTCGCCGTGGTCCGCGCTCTCACGGTGCTGTTGCTCGGTCAGGTGTTGCTGGGAGGTGCCGCTGGACTCATTCCCGAGATCGGCCGACGGAAATACAGTGATTCGGGGAGACACACGCCGGAGCGATCTGACATTAACTTCCTGAACGAGTTTGAGCTACGTCTGCTCAACATGTTCGGACTGAAGAGAAGACCCACGCCGAGCAAATCGGCGGTGGTCCCTCAGTACATGCTGGACTTGTATTATATGCACTCTGAAAATGACGACCCGAACGTCCGGCGCCCGAGGAGCACTATGGGAAAGCATGTGGAACGGGCGGCCAGCAGAGCGAACACAATACGAAGTTTTCATCACGAAGGTGAGGCCTGATATTGGTTGCGAATATGCTGTTCCAGGTTTATTTGACAATTCATATTGAAAATTCTAATTTTCAGTTTGAACGTTTGTTTATTCCCAGAACATTCTAAAATACCAAGGAATGGTGTGATGCAACCATTTGGAAACTACTGACATTCCACAAACAGCTCTCACTATTATTAAAGAAGCAAAAAAAATGCATCCTAACGGTGACTTTACTGCAAATAATTGATAGTGTCTGAGTGCACTTAGAGTGGTTTTCTAGAAAAGGTATGGAGTTCATGCACTAGTTATTTTCCAAGAATCCACAGATTACAGTAACAAGCCTTATGAGGAAATCCAGGATGGTAGTTTTGCTGTTCTCCATAAAGTTCTTTCATTGATGTTTTCGAGCCATCAATGGGGGGGGGGGGCTTGTTTCTGCACCACCTTTCGTACAGATATTGTGTGCGTGTGTGTGTTTAGCTTTGCTCAACTCTTTATCACATGCCCGAGTAATTCTAGCCTAACTGCTTGAGCCAGTCGGGGGATTGTGGGTGGCCTTGTTGAATGGTCAGATTTGAATTCTCTAGAAACAGAATCTGTTTTTTTTTATAATGAAATCAACCTGAGTGTGATCAGGTGGCTTGTCAATTAAGTCTCTTATAGGCGTGTTATCTGATTTAAACAGTCGTGAAACATGCCCTCTCTTGCTCTGGAAGAGTTGAGCCTGTGAAAGTCACTGGCCTTGTTCATGGAAGTCTTCTTTCTGGAGTCTGTTTAGAGGTCAACATAAACTATAGCACACAATTTAGAAACATTTCACTTTAGTTTCATGGCAACACAGGAAAAATCACGCTAACTCGCTGTACTGTGGTAAAGAAAGGGGGAGGGATCCATGCGAGAGTCATTACAGGCTGTTTAGGCGGCCCTGTAAAATGGCACAGATTCGGATGGATGACATCCAGTGGTCGAGCCGACACACTGCAAACAATTTTTGAAACAAATAATTTAAGCATTTGTATTAAACGTCTTCCTTGTTTACTCCAAATGAGGCTTTTCTCGTGCCCTCTGTGGCAACTGAGCACCTCCTATGCCTCAGGCTTCTCTCATTGTCTTAATTTGGTGAACTCTGTGGTTATTATGTAATCGTTTTTGAAGTTCCATCCAATAAGGCGCTGCTGAAATAACTCTGATTTGATGTCGAGATTCTCAGCTGAGATACGTACGCAGTCAGTTTTCAAGGTAGCCGTCATAAATGTACGACTTGTACGATTTGCTGTTTTGGCATAACATACAAACAGAAATTAGGAATGTCAATACACTCATAACTGTGGCTGACTGCTTTCGACAAGCCCCGACATGTTCGCAGTCACTCCCCCTCAAGACGGATTTACTGGGAGAAAAAGGAAAAGGTGAAGAAAGACAGACAGAACGAGGGAAAGAAAGAGCCGGGCTTTCCCACATCAAATAAAGCGTGCTTATCTTCTGTAGGCTCTTTGTGATTGCAGAGCAGATGAAGTTTGGATTATTGGGAATGGAATTTCCAAAACGTCTCTTTTCAAAAGAGATTAAGCGAGCTCTTTGGTCTGAGAGCGTTTTATTTTAGGGCATTGAGTCGTAGGAGTAGCTGTTCCTTCGCTGATTGCAACCTTTATTCAATAAAGACTTGGAAACAAGAGAATGTTGTCACTCCACAGCCACACAAACAGCCTCGTGCTCGCAGCTAGCCTTTCATTTAAACACCTGGTTCTACCGTATAATCTCTCACTCAGGCCAGACAAGAAAATGCTGAGTGGAAAATCCTATTCAGAGTCAAAGCAAAAATGTCAGCTTTCAGCCTGAAGTGCTTCAGAATCCAGCAGTATGCTTTTGTTGTAGCCCAATTTGTTGACACGATACTAACGCGCTCTTTCTTCTGCCCTTCCAGAGGCTTTCGAGGCACTGTCCAGCCTGAAAGGAAAAACAACGCAGCAGTTTTTCTTCAACCTTACCTCCGTTCCCGCCGAGGAGCTGATCGCGGCCGCGGAGCTGCGCATTTTCAGGGACCAGGTTCTCGGTGACGCCGGTGCGAGTGGTTTCCACCGAATTAACATTTATGAGGTGTTCAGGCCGGCACCGGCCCCTTCCAAAGAGCCTCTTGCCAGACTTCTCGACACCCGTCTGGTGCAGGACTCTCACACGCGCTGGGAGAGCTTCGACGTGGGTTCGGCCGTGGCTCGCTGGGCCCGCGAATCCCAGCACAACCATGGGCTCCTGGTGGAGGTGCTCCATCCCGAGGAGTCAGAAGGATCCGAGGAGGTCGAGAGGAGCCGGAGGAGGCACGTGAGGGTCAGTCGCTCCCTTCACGCGGACGAGGACTCGTGGGCGCAGGCCCGACCCCTGCTGGTGACCTACAGCCACGACGGTCAGGGCTCCTCCGTCCTGCATTCGAACCGAGAGAAGCGGCAGGCGCGGCAGAGGCCGAAGCAGCGCAGGAAGCAGCAGCAGCGCACGAACTGCAGGCGGCACGCTCTCTACGTGGACTTCAGCGACGTGGGCTGGAACGAGTGGATCGTGGCACCGCCTGGCTACCACGCTTTCTACTGCCAAGGCGAGTGTCCCTTCCCGCTGTCGGACCACCTGAACTCCACCAATCACGCCATCGTCCAGACGCTGGTGAACTCGGTCAATTCCAACATTCCCAGAGCTTGCTGCGTCCCGACGGAGCTCAGTCCCATATCGCTGCTGTACCTGGACGAGTACGAGAAAGTCATTCTTAAAAACTACCAGGACATGGTGGTGGAGGGCTGTGGGTGCCGATGAGAGCTGCATCTCCCCGATGAAGACTTTTATTTATACAAAAGTACGTTCAAAGAGCTATTTTGGAGGAAGAAAAGAAATATATATGAATATATTTATGTTGACTGGAAAAAAAGGGAAAATAAATATTTTAATGAGAGTGCTTGCTTTTTCCAGTGGCTTTGAAGATGTTTTTTTCCTGTCCTATGTACATTTCAAAATGAGTGCAATTGCACATGAAGTATAATGCTCAGATTTTTATGATGTATTTATTGCATAACCACTTTATTTGTAAATGATGTGTATTTATCGTGAAAAAATATATGATCTTCATTCAGTGTGCATCTGGGAATACATTCTTTGAAACCATAAAATAAACCATGGATGAAGTAGTTCTCTTTAAAAGTCACGATATAACAAACACGCTGTTGCATAGACCCTGTGGTTACTTATGCAATACTGGATTTCGTGCAGACAGTTCAAAACCTTGATAGTCTGATTGAGTAAAGGCCTGTTCACAACAAAGACTGTAACTATAAAGTTTTAATAATCGTATCGATTATTCAGAGAATCAGAGACATGCCAGAAACCAGAATGCCATATACAGTTTGCTCTAAAAGTTTGAAGGCAATATCAGCTTAACTATTTATCATTTTGTGATTACTTTTAATTGATAAGGGTGTAACACTTTATTTTGATTCTGAGTTCACTTTAGACATTCTACTAACTATAAGTAACTTTGCAACTACATGTCATCTACTAGTTATTAGAGTATTGTAAACTATGAACTTTGCAAGTACATGTCAACTTGTTCTACTAACCTATCAGTCTACTAATACTCAGAGTTAGTTGACATGTAGTTGCAAAGTTAGTAGAATGTCAAAAGTGTAACTGAATGAAATATAGTGTAACCAAAAACGAATTAAAAACAGAAAATACATCTACTTAAGCATCTTTAATGGGTTTTTATTTGGTTTGCTGTGTACTAAACTAACATTAGATATCAATCAGCTAGGTATAAAGATGTGTTGACCTTGTAATCTTCAAAAGAGAAACCTAGACAGAGTTTAATCCAGCAATCAGGCATCACAGGCAGCTGCTGTGATGTGTATAAATTACCATTATGATGTCATCAAATAGGAAATCCTTATTACTGCTTTTCATTTAGAATAGCAAGTTACTTCAATGCATTTATGCCAAAAAATGGATTCTGATGTTGTCCAAAACTACTTTGTTTAGGGTGTTTCTAAACTCTGGGAAGGCACTGTATAATCGCAAAAGAAACCACGTTTTGTTTTATAAGCATGCATGGTCATATTAGTGGAATTTTTGACTCTGTCAACTTTGGTGAAGTAAATCCAAAAATATATCCACAAAGTTATTATTTTAGTTTTAAATAGATTTACCATTGACATCCATTGGATGGTTTGTCCAGCGATGCATCAATCTGGAACACATCAGAAGCGCAGATGTAATTATGCGTGATCAAGTGTCATTCTGTGATGCAGTTCTAGGAAACTACTGCACTGGTACTCTACATGATTCACATCTCATCTAAACTCAAATATTCATGCAGAAACATTGAAATGTGTTTTCTAAATAATAAATCACAATGACCCTGGAGCCCACTGAGGGCTGAGCAGCTTTGATTTTAGCATAATTATGTGTGTTTGGCTATTTCTTTCCAATTTGAAGTTTACCCAAAAGTTTTCTATTTCTTGCTACGTTAGTTTGTCATTGTATAGACCAAACCGCAGCGCTGGTATGGAAAAACTCAACAGCCTTTGTGGTTTCTATTCACCAGATATTCACTCAGCCCCAGAAGGAACTGTTTTCCTTTAAAAACCCCAGAATGAATGCTTTTAATGAAAATTACATTTCATGCAACGGTAAAATTTGACTTCCTCCGTCCCGAGCACTCATGGAGTAGGGAAACATTCTCAGGGAGTGTTAGATTTAATGGTTTGTCTTTAAAGAGTCCATAAAGCTATAATTGAGTTGTATGGCAATACAATTCCCCTGCCATGTTTCACATTTAACATGCATTTCCCCTCGTCCGTCCTGTTCTGTCAGCCTACAAGGTCCGACCCTTTGACTTCTTACTACGCAAGAGATCAGGGGAATACTAGTGCAGGGTCAGGGTCACTCCAGAGAGCCATAAAACATTTCATTCCTTACATTTGCCAAACAACTACATCAGTGGCATACTATGCTGTGGTTTCACACGGACGTACCTCAGCTGGGCCAATCCTGCTATTAAATAATGTTTTTTATGTCCCTATTATTCATCTAGTAGATGAGATCAAATATAAAATTCAAATAAATATTAATATATTTTACTAAAATAATACTGTGTTTTATATATATAATTTAGTAAAATTATATTAAAATATTACATTTTCGCTTTCACTGAGAAATGTCAGAAGAGATATATATGATTTTTTTTGCATGAAAATATATATAAATGGACACAATTAAAAGTAATATTTCACAATTATTAACATTTCTACAACCTTAATATATATTTAAAAAAGTTGATATATATTTTATTTTCTTTATTTTTGTTTTATGTAAAAATATCATACATGAAACAATTTATATTACTTTTAATATTACTTTTAATAATGTCACTGTTATTTTTAATAACTGTTGCATGCATTTTTTTTTTTAAGTTACAGGCCCGGTTTCACAGACGGGGTTTAGACTAAACCAGGATTAGATCATAGTTTAATTATGACATTTAAACAATTTTTATAAACGTGCTTAGAAAAAAACATTACTGGTGTGCATCTTGAGACAAAACAAAGGCACTGATATATTTTAAGATCAGTCAGTGCAAGTTTCTTTCAGGTGAAACTGAATCTCAAGGCTTAAGCCTTGTCTTTGAAACCAGGGGACAAAGTTCAAAAGTTACTGTATATTTAAAATAATAGCTAAATAATGTTTTTTTTTAAAATAACATTCATGCAACAATTTATATATTATTTTAATAATGCTTGCATGATTTTTTTTTTTTAAAAATTGTTTTACAATTTAAATAAAAAAAAAAATTGGAATTTAAAATTTGAATTTTAAATCGCATAGTTCCAAAGCTACTGTACAGCAGAAATGACCTTGGTCACTGGATGGTCGCCATTCGCAATGAAGTTGTTTTACAGGAACTACACTGAAACTACTAGTTGTGCTCCAGTGTTTTTAACTACTCATTGATGTCTAAAATGAAAATCTGCCTTTAAAAATTGCAGTATGAACTCAGACTGTTTCAGTTAAACTTTACAATGACATGTTGAGTAAAGATGCACCTTAGCGAATAGAACAGTCCGTTCGGCCAATTTTCTTTTTTAAGCATCAAAAAAGATTGGGAAATACAACCATATGGCTTTGCGAGCATCAGTCTGGGCATCGGTTGGGAGGGATTCAGTTTGGCAAGGAACAGTAATTTGATTTGTCTCACTGAGTGCAAACCACACCGAAAGTATC
>JAFVLL020035223.1:0-28879 GCA_021397915.2 Tor tambroides
TTCAGTGGAAGAGGAAAAAAGAGTTTTTCCCATACAGCGTCTTATGACGCAGTACTCGTTCCCATATCTCAGGGAACCGAGGTTACGAAAGTAACTGAGTACGTTATCAACATGGATATTAATAATAAGAAATATTTCTTCAGCACCAAAGCAGCATATTAGAATGATTTCTTTGTTTTTCCATTGCCTTCACAGGAAATTACATTTTAAAATATATTAAAATGGAAAAAAGGTGATTTTGAAATTCTATTAATATGCTATTGTTTTTTTTTGTTTTTTTTTTTAAGTAAATGCAGCTTTGGTGTGCATAGGACACTTACTTAGGAGACATCAAAAAATCTTGCCAATCCCGTAGTGTATTATGTTACAATTCAGTAAATTACAAGTTTGTTCATCAGCATTACTCAGAGTTGGACTACATTAACCAAAATGACCTTCCAACATGTGTCAATAATTCTAATTAATGTAATAGGATTAGCTTGTGTTCATTGAAAGTAAATGTTGTGGTCAGGATGAGTGGAGACATGATGAGATGCATTACAGCTCATTGAAGAGTTTGTGCATGAGTGATGTTAGCACCAGATCCGGTTCAGACTTATCCTGCTCTTCCGTTTCTGTAAGTTCCCTGTAGGTATTGGAAAAACACTTTGGTGGATATTACACCCTGTTATTCTTTCTTTCTGCAGTCCCTCCAGCAGCTTTCTGTCTTTAGGCCATTAGAATATGTCAGTGTCTGGGTCAGAAGGAAGAACATCACAAGTCAATTTCTGAACCCTCTCTAACAGGACTCGTGTCAGCTGGTAAAGCTGTGTATAGCAGTATTTTTAATTATTTTTATTTTTTTATATTATTCATATATTTAGGAAGGGCCCATATACAACTGAAATACATTCCTATGCTATAGTTATTTTATTTTATTTGATCTGTGTCATGCTTTGGGATGGATTAACTGACCAACTATTAGTGTCTGTAATAACAATTGTCTCCAGATTTGTACAAAACATTGAAATTTGTCGCTACATTCAAATATTCTGAATACTAAACCCTTTTGTGCATGGCTGATTTATGAAAATGAGAATAGCGTGTATCAAAATGATATATAATATCATTCAAATGTCCCCCAATAATCCAACTTAACTCTTAATATGACACAGCTTACATAAGCGTAACATTTTTAGAAGGTATAGCCTATTTTATTGATGCATTTTGTCAGTCATTAAATTTAGGCGTACATTAGCAAAATTGCAGGGAAATTTCTCAAGCAAAAACGTCTATTGTCTGTTGTTATAGAGATGAATTAAGCTCAGCTCACACAGAAGTCGCTTTCTGTTAGTCAACATGGCCAATTCACATGACAAACCAGTTGCGAAGTGGGGGGAAAAAACTTTTGCCCTCACCTGTAATTCCCGATCGCGTGAGCCTTCGCAAAGACCTGTCCCCCCTTAGTTACCGTTGTCATTATGTCTGACAAGCCATGGCACTCTTACGTTCTCATGCAGTGAAAAAAACCCATCACGGAGCAAAGAGGAATCTGACAACGCCCCGACAGACAAGACAGAGCCAGTTACTTCGGGTATGACACACATTCTCCGCTTTCAAATTGTGTCATTTTTTTTTTAACAAATTCAAACAATAAATACCATTTTGTGGCTCCTTAATGTATCGTGACAGATCACTGTACTAGTAGCGCCAGTTCAGGCGGCACGTGAACCGATTATCTTTTCATATTTATTAGTTATCAAGCACTAAATAAACATGAATGAATATTGGAAGGTGTTTTATTTTAACTGTGGAAAGATGTCAATACACACCATTTTTCAAGTTTAAGTCCACCGAAGTTAATCTACTCTCCTGTCCGATTTGTTTGTCAGATAAAATGCCAGATTCGGCGTTATGATTGGTCAGATCAACTGTTAATCAAGCTGACTGGATTTCGCCCAGGAAAATGCTCCGTACAATGATAAATGTTACTCTTAAAGGCAAAAATGGCACAGGTTACAGTACTCTCCCCTAAATATTTTCTATTCCTTCAGAATTCCTTTCTGAAATGAACACTGCTGTTTGCACGTCCTGATTTTGCCGAGTTCGACATGTTCCTGGATCAACATCTTTGTTGACCCTGGAACAACATTGTGATTAGCAATCAGATTTGAAGAACCAGTTAATAGTTTTTGTGAAGTTTAGGCTTACAATCAGTGTTTGGTGCTTGTACATCAGTGTCATTCATCTATCATTAAATCTGATTTTAAGGATTACTCATGGGTAAGGTTAGGTTTAGGTGTAGAGATATGGTTAAGACTAAATTTTTGGATTAAAATGTTGTTCCAGGGTCAACAAAATATGTTGACCCAGGAACACGTCGAACTCAGCAAAATCAGGACATGCCTGCTGTTTAGTAATGGCAGTAGTACTTCTCTCCACTGTCATCATCATCACCATCACCATCATCAATGGTCATTACATCCACCTAAATTCCCTCCTTCCATGTTCCCCTTCTGTAAGTAATCATTACGAACAAGGTTCATGTGGTGACTGCTCCAGGTATGGCTGATCTCCAGTCTGGGATTCTTTGTCTTGATAGGTCTAGGTCCGCAGAGCCTACGCATGACAGATTACAGGGCCGCGTTGAGAAGAAGATGAAGTTAACTTGTAAACGATGCCTTTCTCAGCTGTGTTGATTGATTGTTGTTGTTCAGACATGGATGAATTACTTTTAGAGGAGATGTTGCCAAAGATCTCGATTGTAATGCTATTACATTATCTTTTTAATTCTTAAGGGGTATTTTGAAATGTTGCTTGGTGGATTGCAGAATTATCTCTTTTGCATGATTGCATGTTGTATCGATTAGTGTCAACAGGATTTAAACCAGCGAGGATGTGTGTAATTTATCCCAACCCATTTGATTTTATCATTAAACCGAACCCAACACTATCAGAAAAGATGGAAAGTTCACCGTGAAGTGGCCTTAGATTCTCATCCCAAAAAACCCCATCTAATCATTTCAAAACGGATGAAGTTCAAATTTTAAGCTTAAGCAGGAACCAACTCTGTCTTTCAAGTGGCTTTCACTTGATGTGTCCTTCTTATTAAAAGTAATGTAGCAGATAATCAAACGTCCCTCGTCGACCCCTGATACACGCCTCTGATCTTTGGCCCATTTGATCTCGTTCATGACCAAAACCCTTCATTTGTTTACGGCTTGGCCCGCCAGATATGATGATTTTCCAAAGCAGTGAGTCATGGCTCCCGTCTCCTCATGTTTTGCAGTGCCGTCCAAAACTTTGAAGGACTGGAGAGGGAAAATAGACATCCTGACATCAATGGTCCAGAGATTCTCTGATTTGTGTCCACGTCTGCATCGGCAGCTTGTTTACAGGACTGAAGGTAAACCTCTGACGGATGACACAGGAGATGTATTTTTAGGGTCGGCCTGGTCAGCAGACCTAATTGACTGCTACTGATTATAGTATTTATGTAAACCAACTCGCCCTCAGCCATAATGCAGCCTAACAGCACTGCTTGTAAAAACATCTGTGCATGACTAATGTTGTTAGGTGATGTGACTGAGTGGACTTCCCAGGGGATGCCTATCTATTATATTTACTCCAACCCCACCCTGGATTCTGATCCAACATGCACAGCTACAGGTTCGTTTGGTTCTTAAGGTGCAGCACAGTCCTCACAAAATCATCAAATATCAATTAAAACCATCATTTGTGAAGGTTAAAAGCACCATTCTTCACACTTTATCCTTTTGTTTTCTTCACAAGAAAGTTTTTTTTTGTTTGTTTGTTTTTGGGTGAACAAACCCTTTAAACTTTTTATTAAATTTTATTTTTGCTTTGTACTTTTTATTTTATTTATTTATTTTTTTTTTACATGGAGTCAGTTTGAATCAGATACAGTATATATTTATTTATCTGTTAACACTATATTCAGTATTCAATTCCCAGTATACCTAAAATTTATTTGAGAATATAAAGATCTAATACTCGTACCAAAGCATTAGGAATTCCCTGCCCATATGGCAAAAACATGTTTTTCGTATATGTTTTGTATATATTTATGATATATTTTTAATATATTGTAAATTATACATTATTCAAAATATGCATGTTCTTGATACATTTTAGTCACATACTTTTCTTGTTATAAAATAATTTATATATATATTATATATATATATATTTTGTAAATATATTTAGATTGAAAATTTTAATAAATTATATTTTTATATAAAAAAAATTATATTTAAATTAAATATTAAAATAAAAATATAAATAACTTATTTTATAAGCTATTTATAACATATATAGCATATGTTTAAAGTCTATTATAGCAAGATTTTTTTTTTGTATGACTAGTTTAAACAAAAGAAAAGCTCACCTTAAACCATCACTGAACAAGAAGGTTATGGTAAAAAAAAAAAAAAAAAAATTCGTGAACATCCACTATTTGAACACTAGGAAGCAAGGCGTTTTTTGTACTTGCTAATGCTATTCTGCAAGTATTTCCCATTGCTTACAATGTTTGGCTGGATGTTAAATTCAAAATTGGATTTAAGTAAAAGACATAAAAGCTTTCACTGTGATTTATTGAGATATGTGGCTCTGGCTCTACAGAGGATGGAACACAATAACAAATATATGATCCATGGACTGCTACAGGAGTGATTTCCTCTGCTCTTCTCCAGGGGTGACACTGATGCTGCACATCACTGAGGTAATGCTCTCGACACGAAGCGGCTAACAGCGAACTGGCACAGTAGATCGCAAAGCTCTGTGACCAGTTCAGATGATGTAGCTGTTAAATGTGATGTGGGAATTTACTGAACTACATACTGTAGTCTTTTCACATTTCTTAATTCTACAGATGTGAATGGAAAAAGTCAGGGTTGTCTAAATGGAGAGGTTGAGTATAGTTATAAAATAAGTGAAATTTTAGCACTACTGGTAGCATCAAACTGAATTTGTTTTGGCTCAACTAATGTTATGAATGTTTAAAAATAATTACAGTTTGGTTTGATGCCACTGAAGGTAGAGAAATGTGGCAAATAAGTGTTGAAAGCCAAAACGGCCAACAGAAGGCCAGATCTGACCAATCCTTCTATACAACAAATGATTACAAAAAGGGCCAACAAATGCTGTAATTGCTAAATATTTTTGCTTTTTTTAATGCACTTTCTTACCAAATACAAAAAAATTCAACTTTTCACTCAAATTGTTTTGCTGACAGTATTTCATTGTTAAATTCTTCCATAATAAGTATTTTGGGCTGTAACTTATACATCATTGTGAATCAGCTGTTTATTTCTCTGTTAACACTATATTTAATTCCCAGAGTACCTCAAATTTAGTTAAGAATATTAAGATCTAATACACTTTCAATAGCATTAGGAATTACCAGAAAAAATAATGTATTTTATGTATGTATTTTTTTTTTTTAAATATATTTCAGTCAATTATATTTAGGGTTGTGTGTGTGTGTATATATATATATATATATATATATATATATATATATATATATGTGTGTGTACATGTACATACATGCATACATATATTTTAAATATATTTACAAAAATTGCATTTACCCTAAATGTATTTTATGATTAGAAATACTTTTTCTTGCTATTTAAAGTACATTTTGTTATATATTTTTAAATTAAAAAAATTTAAATGAAATATTTTTTTCAAATTAAAAATATATTTCTTTAAACCATGCAATTTTCATCATATATTTAAAATATATTTAAAACATTTTATAGCCAGGAGAAAAATATATATATATCTAGGAATGTGACATACTGTAGGCAAACTTCTTCAATTCTATTTACTTACTTGCATGCTTCAAATGCATAGTTTTCTTCCGGACCTCCCTCATTTTGTTGTTCCCAATTCCCATTCAAACGTAGGTACTTCCGTAGGCAAAAACATGCAGTATGTCATGCGTGTCATACCACTCATCCAGTACCCAAAGTGTACGTGTACAAACCACTGGTGTCTTCCGGCGTCTAAACAAATGCATTTATACGAAAAATACGGAGTTGTACACATGGATACCAAACAGTTTATCATTCAGATAAGAATTTGGATTAAGGAATAGATTTGGTTTAATTTCAGGAAGGCCTCCAGCCACTCAGGACGCTGGAGCTCTTCAGCACCCCACTCACATCTGTCTCCTCACCTTCCTCTCAGGGAGTCAGCCAAAAACACATCACTCAGTCAGATCCCGCAGACCAAATGACCCAAGACAGCCGTGAGTGCTGGAGCGTCCATCTGGGATACAGCTACACAGAGGTCGTTGTCTCATTGTGTTTATTCAAATATGTCTTGTAAGTAGCCAAATGAGGATGTCAGTTATGCCATGCTGCTGCTTGTTTTCCTTTCAGTTAATTTATGTCAGGGTGCCAAAAAAGCAACACTTTTTTTTTTTTTTTTTTTTTTTTTACAGGAATTCTGCAGGTTTTAAAAAGTTCTCTAAAGGTCTTAATTTGCACCTCCACAAATTAAGGCCTTAAAAAGGTACTATATTGAAGGGGGGTAGTTTCTGGTAGCCTTTGACTTCTATGGAAAAATACCATAGAAGTCAATGGCTACTGTCAACTGCTTGGTTACCAACATTCTTCAAAATATCTTTTTTGTGTTCAACAGAAGAAAGAAACTCATACCAGTTTGGAACAAGTGGAGGGTGAGTAAATGATAACAGAAGGCTATTAAATGTTGCATGCAATTCAAAAAATGAATATCTTTCTCAGTGTTTTTGACTGTTTTTTCAATATGAATTGAACAGCCCGATCTCACTGCAGTTTGCACATATTTGACGAGGTAGCTAATTCTCTCGTACAAAAAATCGTACGGATTTTATGAGATGGCAAATCATACAAATGACCACCCCTAACCTTGCCCCTAAACCTATCCCTCACAGAAATCATATGAAATCGTACGTGTGAGGTCACATGAATAAGCCACCTCGTAAAATACGTACGAATTGGTCTTAAGATAGCTTTGGAATTGAAATACCCTTAGACAAGATACATTTTCTTGAAATGCAAAATAAAGATTTTGGGCCAGATTTACTAACAGTATGCACCAGCACAAACCGTCTTTTGGCATTAAAATAGTACTGTAAGGATTTACTAAAGACGCGCAGTGAAGAATTAGTACTGAAAAGGCATAGACAGTTATTTTTGCACCTGACTTTATTAAATATGCATTTGTAGGAGTTTCCCTTTCAGACGCAAAATTTATGGGAGGAGAGTATTAAAATGAATCTCACATCGCGATTTACTAATGTTTGCGCTCGTCAAATCACTGGTATTTGCGCCAGTGTTTAATACCCAAAAAAACATTAAAAGCAGGCGGAAATTTGCGCTGCTCTTGGTAGATTGCGCTGGTCATTATGGAAATGATCTGGCTGCGTCTGTGTTCTTTAATGTGCGCATTGTCAGTAAATCACATGCAGAATTTTCCCCTCCCATTGGTACTTTTATGGAATTGCGCTCTAACGCTAATTTGCCCTCTTTAGTAAATCTGGCTCATAAAGTTGTGTTTTCTGAACAAAAAGTTTATGGTCAGATTATTTTAATTTTTCAGAAAACACAATTTCCTATGTCCTTTTGCTTGTCAATAAGTCTTGATTTTTTTTTTAAGTCTTTTTTTTTTTTGCAGATACAGGTAACAGTTATGGGTATTTCCAAAATCTAGTGGTTGGGAACAGAGGTATTCAAGTTAAAGCTATTTTTTGTCAAATTAATTAGTGTTATAAGTAATGGAGATCTGTTTGAAGCTGTATTTTTAAACTTTCAAGTGTTGCTATACAACTTATTTTGTGCTCCATAGCAATTACATTTAGAGAACATATTGACATATTGTGTTTCTTTCAATTTATTCTTAAAGGTTTCTTAACTTGGTCTTTAAAAGGTCTTAAAGTCTTAAATTTACCATCATAAAACCTGCAGACACCATGCTTAATGCTTGAATGCTCTTGTGTAGGAGACGGGAAGGATTGACTATAGAAGCATGAAGCTGATGAAGAGTACAGATCAAATTATTTACACTAAATTTGCAGATACTTAAGCTTTATTTCTCTTAGGGGTCTTTTTATTTAATAAAAGATCATCATGAATTTAATTAACTCCAAGATCCTCCTGTAACCTGAATTTCGGACCAATTTTGAAGATTTTCCGTCATAGCCTATAGCACTATAACTCGAGTGGAAAACGATGTTGTTGAGTATGTTAATGTCCTGTGACGTTGGCTCAGGAAAATCGAATCACCCGTTTCAGCAAGAGCAAATGTGTCATATTAAAAGTAAATTGCGAAAGCACTGGAAGCGCAGAAGTTGTTGTGGAACATGTTTAATGCCACATTGCGGTTTGTTGCATTAGTGGAAGGGGTTTTGTGTTACAGTTTGCTTTGTCAATCAGAGGACTGTTGGCAGTCATGATGGAAAAAAATACATTTCAGCTTAATGTAGATTGGAAGTTGATTTGTTCCTTTTTTTTTTCAAACGGTCCAAATGTTTTGAGGAGGCATCGTTACCTATATATTTTTACCTCTTAGTGCAGATATTTGTTTCCTGTGAGACTTTCTGTACATCCTCTGAGAAGGTTCAATTCACATGCCAGTCAGTGTATATATTACAGCACTCATGCAATAGTACTTAAACTCTCTTCCTGCTTGCTCTGAGTGTGATGTTATGTTTAGAAAAGTTTTTCTCTCCTCAACATTCTGTTTAGTTAACTCTGAATTCCCTTTTCATTCATTAATCTTTTGTTTGGAGTAAAAAAATCACACCTTTAAAGTCACAAAAAAAGCAGTTTTGAGCATTTGCTTACTTGCTTTTATTTAATGTTTATTTACTATTATGTATGTATGTGTATTATTTTTCTATTCACTATTTAATGGTTTATTTAAAAATCTATGAATAAAGTATTATAAATACTATTTTTATTTTCTCCTAAAACAACTGAAAAGCAACACACATACACATCAAAGATGTGGTTAAAAATTACTTTGTTCATTCATTGTAAAACATACAGGTGCATCTCAATAAATTAGAATGTTGTGGAAAAGTTCATTTATTTCAGTAATTCAACTCAAATTGTGAAACTCGTGTATTAAATAAATTCAATGCACACAGACTGAAGTAGTTTAAGTATTTGGTTCTTTTAATTGTGATGATTTAGGCTCACATTTAACAAAAACCCACCAATTCACTATCTCAACAAATTAGAATATGGTGACATGCCAATCAGCTAATCAACTCAAAACACCTGCAAAGGTTTCCTGAGCCTTCAAAATGGTCTCCCATGTTTAGTTCTTGGCTACACAGTCGACAGGAAGACTGCTGATCTGACAGTTGTCCAGAAGACAATCATTGACGCCCTTCACAAGGAGGGTGAGCCACAAATATGCATTGCCAAAGAAGCTGGGTGTTCACAAAAATGTTGTATCAATCCATGTTAACAGAAAGTTGAGTGGATGGAAAAAGTGTGGAAGAAAAAGATGCACAACCAACCGAGAGAACCGCAGCCTTATGAGGATAGTCAAGCAAAATTGATTCAAGAATTTGGGTGAACTTCACAAAGAATGGACTGAGGCTTCACAAGGAATGGACTGAGGCATCAAGAGCCAGCACACACAGACCTGTCAAGGAATTTGGCTACAGTTGTCATATTCCTCTTGTTAATCCACTCCTGAACCACAGACAACGTCAGAGGCGTCTTACCTGGGCTAAGGAGAAGAAGAACTGGACTGTTGCCCAGTGGTCCAAAGTCCTCTTTTTAGATGAGAGCAAGTTTTGTATTTTGTTTGGAAACCGAGGTCCTGGACATAGGTCCTGGACATATCAAGGTCCTGGTCCAAGGTCCTGGACATATCAGACCTGTACACACATTTGTCTAATATATCTGCACATATTTGCACATATCAGACCTGTACATACATATTTGTCTATATTATATATTGTTTTTGCTGTTTTGTACATTGGCTATTTGTATATTTGTTTACTATTCCTTTATTATCTGTGTCCTGTCCTGTTGATTGTCTCTCTGTTGCACTGTAGAGCTTCTGTCACTATAACAAATTCCTCGTATGTGTAAACATACTTGGCCAATAAAGCTCATTCTCATTCTCATAGAGTCTGGAGGAAGGGTGGAGAAGCTCATAGCCCAAGTTGCATGAAGTCCAGTGTTAAGTTTCCACAGTCTGTGATGATTTGGGGTGCAGTGTCATCTGCTGGTGTTGGTCATGTGTTTTTGAAAATAACGTCACTGCACCCGTTTACCAGAAATTTTGGGCATGTGCTTCCTTCTGCTGACCAACTTTTAAAGATGCTGAGAGATTTCATTTCCAGCAGGATTTGGCACCTGCCCACACTGCCAAAAGCACCAAAAGTTCGTTAAATGACCATGTGTTGGTGTGCTTGACTGGCCAGCAAACTCACCAGACCTGAAGCCCATACAGAATCTATGGGGTATTGTCAAGAGGAAAATGAGAAACAGGAGACCAAAAAAATGCAGATGAGCTGAAGGCCACTGTCAAAGAAACATGGGCTTCTATACCACCTCAGCAGTGCCACAAACTGATCACCTCCACGCCACGCCGAACTGAGGCAGTAATTAAAGCAAAAGGAGCCCCTACCAAGTACTGAGTACATATACAGTAAATAAACATACTTTCCAGAAGGCCAATAATTCACTAAAAATGTGTTTTTTTATTATTATTATTATTATTGGTCTTATGAAGTATTCTAATTTGTTGAGATTGAATTATCAGTGAATTTGTGGGTTTCTGTTAAATGTGAGCCTAAATCTCACAGTTAAAGACCAAAGATTTAAACTACTTCAGATCTTTATAGTTTATTTAATACACAAGTTTCACAATTTGAGTTAAGTTACTGAAATAAATGAACTTTTCCACAACATTCTAATTTATTGAGATGCACCTGTATATAAAGTATTATACTGTTTTAAATTTCTCTTATGTATGCTGAAAAGCACCAGACATCAACATCAGATTTGTGTTTATTTAAAATCATAAATAAAGTATAAATGCTATTTTTGACACCAATATTATTTACATTTAGCAGACACTTTTATCCAAAGCGACTTACAGTGCATTCAGGCTCTACTTTTTTTTTTTTTTTTTAAATCAGTATGTGTGTTCCCTGGGAATTGAGCCCACAACCTTTTGCACTGTTAACACAATGCTCTACCACTGAGCCTATTAATTTAACTAATTTTGTATTCAACAATGTACTTCATTAATTGAATAACTATTTATTTTTATAATAAGCTATATAAAGTATTATTAAGTATTCTAAACAGTATTTTCTCCTAAAACACTGAAAAGCAACAGACACCAGCATCAAAATTGTGGTAATTTATTACAAAAATGTATATTATTGTAATAAATGTTTGTTTGTTGTAATAAAATTTTGTTTGTTTATTATAATAAAATATCATGTATAACTAACGTAATATAAAACATATTTTTGAAATGCTGCAAATTTATGTACATATTGTAAAAAATAAAATAAAATAAAATAATCACATTCCTCTTAAAGGGGCTGTTTTAGTCCTGTACCCTACGTTCAAAGAAGTGCTCTGAGCTTCCAAAGTTTTATTATCTTCACATAAAAGCGTGTCCTCCAAACATTCAAGCCTTAACTCTTATCCCTGTTTATGTTCACACATGCATTTTATGCAACACCTTTGTCAGTTTCCCCATAAAGTATCCTGGCTTGAAAACTTGTGAGTGTGAATTCCTCTAGTTTTAAAGCTGTAACGGTCCAAACGAACATGCTGCTCACAACCAAATGCCACGGTCCCATGTGGACAGCAGTGGCAGTTAGTCAGAATCAATCAGCAGATGCTGAGCAGGGCATGAGTTTGTTAATAGTTCCCTTCCGCCCCACAATTCCTCTACTGCTTGTCTCACCCAGAGGAGCGCTGGCATCTGTAGCCAGTATGAAGTACTACAAAGGGGTAGAATAAACTATCCTGCGTTTAATAGCCTCCCCCTCGCAGGAGTGAAGTGTTTCTGTCCCTCTGTTTACGGTTTATGAATCCGGTGATGATTCTCATTGTGTGGGTTGGCAGATGATTTATGTCTTGAGTGGGATTATGCTGGCTGTCAGGATGTGGTGGAGGAAGACAGGGGGCATCTGTGGTTGGTTGAGGACGGTTGTACTTTTGTTGTACTGCACATCAAAGCAGGATGTGATCTCTGAAGTGAGCTGACCATTTACTGCCAGTAAATCTTCAGAAATGCTGTGATATTTGGTTGAGTCTGTTTGTTCAGTGTCCATGAAACCAAAAAAGCACAAGTAACATCTCTTATACATCTCAATTTTTTCTTTTAAACAGTGATGGAGAGCGAATGGAGACTGGAGTTTCTTACTGAACTCTCCTGCTTCTCAATATATTTTCCCTTTGGATTATGAGCTCTAAAATTTTTTATTTATTCTTCCAATGTCAAATTGTCTGCATGCTTCATCTACATTCATGTTATAGCACTATATTCTTACTGTATATAAACAGTAATATATTCTTTTTTAACATTCATATTAAGTGCATAACAACATACATTGTTACAAGTGTAGTCTGAATTAACAAGAAAATGACTTATGAGCTGGTTCTTTTTAGTGAATCAAAAACATACAGTGCAACCAGTGTAGTTCAATTCCTGAACAAATGACTCTTATGAGCTGGTTCTTTTAATGAACAGTTCACGAAGATGAGTCACAGGTTTAAATCAGTCTTACGAATCCTTTTAGTCAAGCTGTATTATTTTCAGTGTTATCCATATCGAAATGAAGTTTAATTTCATTTTATTTTTCAAAAGCGAGCATTCAGATGTGCTTTAACTGTTTAGTAAATTTATCCATTTGCAAACAAACAGTTTCTTCAGATGGAGGGGTCAGAAACCAGTTTCTGTGTTAAAACAAAGAAGCTCACGATCAGATCTGTGATATCAGCCAGTAAGGACTCCTAGATACTCAATACAAAGCAAAGCCATATGGGCAATATTTTCACAGCGTTCACAGCATTGTTGTTTACATTTCAGGAGTAAAATAAAACTCCAGAACTCTTTGTGGTAGGCTAATAACTTGGCCAAGTTAGTTCATCTTAATGATGGCATTGTTCATGCGGTAATCAAGAGCATATAGTTGCACAGAATCAACCCAGCCATCTGGACGATGTATCTTGCTGATTCTGAAATGCTCCTCTTGCCTTGTCAGATATTGTGAGGTCTGTTTGCCCAGCCAACAGAACACTTGAGAAGACAATGACTGAAATGGTAGGGAATTATATGAGCCAACAGCGGGAAAGATCAGTCGAAGCCCTTCCAAGATCATCCAACATGGATAATAGGCATCCATTTGTAATGCCAATTCTGAAATCCATTTAGTCACAAACAGCTGGGAGTCTTGCATAGGAATCTTAACCCAGAGAAAAGAAATCTGTTCAAAATACAAATTAAGTGAAGGCACAAAATGGGAACAAATGCACTCCAATCAATATCTCTATTCAGATTTTTGTTGGGTTTTAGAAGTGGTGGAATTTATCTGCAGCACAACTGCATTATTTCAACAACAATAAAAAGAAATGTTTCTTAAGCGGCAAATCAGCATATTAGAATGATATCTGAAGGATCATGTAACACTGAAGACTGGAGTAATGCTGCTGAAAATTCAGCTTTGCCATCACAAAATTTATTAAAATAGAAAACAGGTATTTTAAATTGCAATAATATTTCACAATATTACTGTTTTCACAGTTTTTTTAATGCAGCCTTGGTATGAATAAGAGATTACTTTAAAAAAAAATATTTAATTTTGATTCATACAACTCGAAATTAAAAAAAAATATTAGTATATATAGAAATTAACCTATAAATGCTGTAAATGGATTTTTCTTTAATTCATGGTACCTAATACATTCCGCCTTATTGTGAGGGAATGTGAAATTGTGTAGCACGGTTTTATTGAAAATCTAGACTGCTTTTGTGGAAAAGAAAACATACAGAAAAAAAGTTGAAAGTATTTTTATAATACATTGATAACAGCAAGCTACAGTGTTTGTTTATATGTTCTGTATTAACCTACTGTATATCTTAACAAAATAAGGAAGGGCCATTCGATTCATACACTTGATAAGCCTCGCGCTTTGAAGTGATGCAAAGCCCTCGTGGGTTTGTGAAACGGCGATCTCTCCATCTCCATCCAAACGTAACTGAACCCTAACCTGGCCCTCGCTGAGGAAACAATAATTCTCTCCTGTTTCAACAGCCCAAGATAACTGAGAATAGAATAATGAAGTTAGTTGTTTTGCAGGAATAACGAGAAGGGGGCCGAAGGATGGTAGGAATATTTCCTCAGGTCTGTGAAAGCAGTGAAGACAAGCCTTACATGACTTTGATTATCCTTCATGTACACAGGAACTTTTTGGTTTTGGCAGGCAAAATGTAAAAGCGCTTTTGGTTCACCCTGCTTGTAGGGTTAGCAAAACATTTAGCCCTTGATTAAAGTGGACAAACTAATCTGACTTTAGGCCAGGACATGTGCATTGAAAACAAGCAGTGTTAATTTTATACCCTTACTTTAATCCTGCTAGAAATCAAATCCATACCTAAATATTCCATGCAGCACTTGCAAAACGATGGCAAATTATCAGGCCTTCAAGTCAGAATGGAGGATTTGCTTTAATCATGAACTGCATCTGGAAATAACAGTATTCAAGTGCAATATTCAGGGCTATAACAGGCTTTTAAGCCACCCCGCCCTTTTTCATCCTAGTCAGTCTTTGTCTATTCGTGATTACTTGTCATTTGTCATTCATTATATGTATTTACCCCGGTAATGGCTTTAGAAAATTCAGCGGCTCAATTTTAGTGCCTCAATTTCTTGAGCCAAAGTAAAGCAACACTAAACAGGGAGTCTGTAAAAGTGCTCTCGTCTAAAGATGGAGAACAAAAAGATGACACGAGGGCTGGTATACGGTTCCCCTTGATTTGAGCCAGCTGTGAACCCATGTGCTGTTTGGGGTCTGTCGAAGGTTTTGTCCTCTGCTTAAATTTACTTTGTCACCACATACACATGCAGACACACCATTATGTGGTAATTTGGCAGTAAATATACATTTTAATGGCTTTGTTTATGTTTAAAATGGAATCTACCATTTGCGTTCAATCAGTGGATGAATGCAGTGTGGTGTTTAGAGCCCTTTTAAGACAAATGTAAAGATAAAAGCGCAGGTGTTGCCTTGTTTTTATCTGCCCAGGCCACCGAACTGATGTTTAAATATGTGCTTCCTGGTTTTAATGTGTAGTAATAATGGACCCAAGGTCAAGTTTCCTTGTCATAAATAATGGTAAAGGTACAAACACTGGCTGGCTAGTAAAAATAAAACTATATGCTTGACAATGCACTTGTACATATTTCTGTTGCCAGTTTCTGCAGAAGCACCAAGGATATTTGTTGCATGTGGCTATATTTTGTTCAGGTTTTGAATCAAGAGTCCAATTACTTTTTTTGTTTTTTGTTTTGTTGTTTTCTAGTAAAAAAATAAAACTATTTGCTTGACCATGTACTAATACATATTTCTGTCGCCAGTTTCTGCAAAAGCACAGGGGATATTTGTTGCTCTTATTTCGTTCTCTATGAGGTTTTGAATCAAGAGTTCAATAACTGTTTTGTTTTGTTTTGTTTTGTTTTCTAGTAAAAAAAGTAAAACTATTTGCTTGACCAATGACCATTACAGTTTTGTTTTGTTTTGTTTTTTTTGTTTTTTGTTTTGTTTTGTTTTTTGTTTTTGTTTTGTTTTGTTACCTAACTGTAATATTCTGATGAAAATCAAACTTCAGTGTAAAAATATTTTAACAATAATAATGAAATAATAATAATAATAATAATAATAAATAAAAATAATAATAATAATAACTTGGGGATTACAAAATATAATAATAATAATAATAATAATATATAATAATAAACATAATAAATATCACAGTGTAATAAACATAAACAAATGGTATTACATTGTTAAACTATAATACTTAAAACAACTTGCCTCAACTTAAGGTATGGCATTGAGTATACATTATTATTATTATTATTATTATTAATAATAATATATTTTTGTTTGTATTTTTTTTTATCATCATCTATGGGCATGTTGTCACCTTGTCTATGATGACAATCTGACAACATGCCCCGCTATTTAATATTTAGCTCTACATCTATTTGCAGTTGAAATGAATACTACTAGATGGGCGCTTGGCAAGCCTTTAGTGCTTTACTTTATTGTGTAGTTTGAAAAGAATGAAATATAAACCAAGATCAAGCCTGTCTGGATCGCACTGTATCCATTAAATCAATTAAGCTGGAGTATTTTGACAGAGTTGTAAATCACTGCAGACAGAGCAGTTGAGATTGCCAGGGATGTGTCTCTCTGATATGACAGGGATTGTGTAAACAGACTGAGGAGCCGTCAAACAAGGGCCTCGAGCAACATGTAAGGACCCTTTTCTCAGAGGTAAATTTAAAAAGAATAAAACTGAACTGTTTAAAGTCTGATATGTTTAAACATTAACTCATTACCTTTTCTGTTAATGTTCTGAAGTAACATCTAAATCTACCTCTTGTAATTTCACAGATGAGATGGGAAGGTTTCAGGCACTTTCTCATGAAAAGTCGCCTCAAACACACCCGGCAGTGCAGGGAAACTGGCCAGGAGAAGAGAAAAACAGTTGGTAAATGGAGCCAATGTGAATGAGGTAAGTGACAGTTTGATGTTATGTGAAGGGATTCGACTAGCAGGTGCTTTGGAGGTTTTTTAAACAGACATTTGAACTTTTGTGATTTGTAAATTTTTTCACGAGCCAAGAACAGCGAGGTAACAAGAGGCAAATAATTGACTAAATGAATTAGCGAAATTACTTTTCATGCCGCCTCGCAATAAATCTCTCAACATAATATCACAAATCAACAAGCTAGACCACCGATCACTACTGACCCTTGCATGAGCGGCCCAGAATAATTCAGACCACTGTCACTGAAATAGCCGTAGTGAAGTCTGTGATTGTGTGATGTGACCAAAAGACTAACCACAAAGTATTGCAGCAGATCTCTCAAAACATTACCTGACTTTTCCACTCGAGTGGTTTATAAGCTAAAACGGGCAATATCCCTCAGTTAACAAACAATTGTGTTTTGCACGTCGTGATGTTTGGGTGATAAATGCGTTAGATGTGAACATTCGAAATAAGCACCAGAGTTTGTTTGGATTCCTCGCAGTAAAAAAACGCAGACGGCAATGGAAAAATGCTGTTGACAACCGGTAAGAGATGTGAATCAGCCAATATAAACACATTTCAGCAGATTTCTTTTTTTTTTTTACTGAATATGAGTTGGTTTTATGTGTTTGATAAGAGATTTGCTTAGAATTGTGTGTTTGACCTTTTGTGGAAAGTCATTTGAATGTTTTTTTTCCAGGAATGACAGTGACATCGCACGTGTTCAGAGCATCTTATCTCTGTTTTCCTGTGGTTTACACAAAAGCTTCTAGACAGTCGTGCAGATTCACGAGAGCTCGGCCCGGCCGTCTCCATTACGTCTCTGACATGTTGGCTACATATGCTCCCCTGATAGATCATCCTAATCAGTGTTAGCATTGTGCAGACGGTAAACATTTCCAACGTGAGATTAATCTTTCAGTGTGTTTTGTGTCTCGCTGTAGTTTGCTGGCGGCAACGTTAGACTGACGAATCTTTTCGGTTTTTCATAGTATCCTGTTTATGATGGTTGTGCTTTGAAATCAAAATTGGTGTGACAATCTATCTAAAAATCTATATTAAGTCTATATTATTTATTTATTTCTCCTGTCAGCAGAAGGCCTGGATTGAATTCTTCTGATTAAAGCTGTTTGTGCAGCGCTGGTGGGGATTTTTGTGATAATAGTCCAGAAACTAAAACTTTTATAACTCCAAATTGCTTCAGAGGGACTGTGTTTGCAATTGACTTACAGTGACTTGCTTAGGATAAATGTCTGCTAAATGATACATTTTAATTTCCGCTTCATTTTATTCGGCCTAATCAGAGATGTCGTACTGTACGTACTTTGCTCTGCACCCATTACCTTCTTTCTAGCATACATCAAGCTGACATGAAATAAACACTGTAAACATGACCTCATTATGCAAAATGTAGTGTGCGAGCTGCCATTGAAGTCAAAATCCGAATCAGATACGGAATAGTAACAGAATGACCCCGCCCTGTCGCATTTTATGTCACTTTAACATATTCACCGCAAACAAATACATACAACAGAATGACAGTTTTGAATTTGACAGGAAATAACTGTGGTCGCTCAGACATCGTGAATCAACTACATGCTGAAAATGAGCTTATGGATTTGCTTGGTCTTGTTTGCATGATGGGTTCCGCTCCACCCAGACACAAATGTTCTGGTTTTTCTGCTGATCCCAAAAACATTCAGTCGTCTTGGTTGTAAACATTTAATTGAGTGTTTACCAAATTGTGAACATACGTTTATTAGATTGGATACATACATGGCTGTTTTGAAGGCCATTTTTAGCCTGTTTAGGTGCATGTAGAGCTTTTCAGTGATGACGTCAGTTTGAAGGCCAACATGGAAAGCTGCAGTTCTTTGTTCCTTTGGGAGTTTCCAAATGGTTTTTAGCAATTTATGAGTAAAATAAGGTTTGTGGTAAACGTTACTTGAAGAGATTGTAATAAATGACACCTATTTTCATACCACATATATACCACAAATGTGAAATCATTATGCTTTAAAAATGTAAATAGCTACATAAGGACTACAACTGCCGCAACTACATGCTATTTTTAACTATTTCAAAATTTTTCTAACATTTCATTTGAGGAACACTACTGTCCAAAAGTTTGGGGTTAGATTTTATTTTTTTATTTTTTTTGAGAGAAATTAACACTTTTATTCACCAAGTGTTGACAGTAAAAACATTTAAAATGTATTAAGTAATTTCTATTTCAATGCTGCATTTCTATTCAAAAAGACATGGTTCCACATAAACAGCCAAGCTGTTTTCAATATTAATCATCCTAAGAAATGTTTTTTAAAGCACCAAATCAGCATATTAGAATGATTTCTGAAGTATCATGTGACACTGAAGACTGGAGTAATCGCTGCTGAAAATTCATCTTTGTCATCACAGAAATAAATAACATTTACATTATATTGAAATAGAAACAAGTTATTTGAAATTGTAATAATATTTCACAATTGAAATGTTTTTATGTTTTTAATCAAATAAATGCAGTTCTATTGCCTTGAATCAGTAACCATTACATGTCGCCACTAAGGAAACATATTGTTTAAGGAGTAAAGCTGTCTGAAACTGACCTTGTTTACCATCCATATAGTCAGATGTCTCTCGCCATGTGCTACCGAAGGAAGAAGATCTACAGTATACCTTTATTTTCTTTCCCATCCAGCACATATGAAAATTTGCAGGTTTTTTGGACTCAGGGGTGTACGAGACAGATTTTTCTTCATTTTTCAGCCTAACTCGCTGCCAAGCCTGTCTTCTCCCTAAACTCCTTTCATATAAATAAACTATATAGTATATTTCTTCAGGAAAACTTCATCTCCTGTCTAATGTATTTTTGTATCTAGATTTTGGCATAGGCTTGCTATCCCATGGGGTCTTAAATATTATCACTTGATATACCATGTAGACTGCAGTTTGTGTCGCTTCTGCTCGATGGATGAACTTTCAGGTCATTGTCAAGGTTTATTTACACTTTATTGCTAATGAAGAAATATGAAATAGTTCTGTTTATGTATACATTCATGCTTTAAATAAAACAACAAAAATGCAGCACTGCGATTTCTTTAAGAGGGCTGACACACAAATACACAACTATGTATGTATCTTGCATGTGCTTTAGGATGTTATCTATTCTAAAAAAGTATTTTAAGAACCTTTATTATTATTTTGAAGGAGCATAGAGTGTATAACTGCAATATACTTACATGGAACAAAATAATTAGATTATGTGTCAATTTATTGTTTAGACAAGATGAATGGAACTTTCCATGAAACAAATGAGGATTTTTCTTACCACATATTATATGGGAGCTCATCCAAGTAGACTGCAGTTGCCTTTGAGGCTAAAAGTGATTTTCCTGATGGATGCATTGATAAAAATATTTGGAAAGGTGTTTTGCACCATAATGAAACTATTGAGTGGGTTCTGCACAGTACAAGGTCCTTACGAGTACTTTGCCTTTATCTATGTCAAAAGGATTTATATGCAAACAGACAGTGATTTGTTCTTTTGTTGTCTCTTAGGATTGATGGGGCCAGAAAGTGATCCAAGGTCATGGCTCCAGCTCTGCAGCAGATGAAAGTAAACGTCCTCCAGGGCGTTTAACATGCTTCTCTTAGACAACCACCAGATGGGAGGAATCGTTCAGTTACACAAGCTGACGTTAAATCTGTTGTCTTGGCCTTCTCTCACTCACTATCACCCAGACCACATCGCAAACCTGTAAGAATGACGGATTTCTAAAGATGACTTTTTTTTCTGCACCTTTTTTTCTCCTTATTTTGCATGTGTATTTATTTTTGTCGTGTCAGGGCTGTATATTATATAATATGGATTGTGTGGTTTGAATTATAAATCAGATGGTGTGCTAAATTATTTTCACTAGCAATAACAGATAATAAAGATGGTACTGAAAAAGATAGATAGATAGATAGATAGATAGATAGATAGATAGATAGATAGATTCTACGTTTATGTTAAATTTATTAACAACACATAAATTCAGTTCCGTCTGAAGAAGACTGGTGGCCCCAAAGTCTGAGCGAATCACGTCACACTGTTTTGGCCCGCTGTCGCCCCCGTTCGGTAAGTTCGCGCTATTACCCCGCTTCTACACGTGCTTCATGAATATTCATGAGAGAGTGGGACTGGCTGGTGTAGAGTTTCACTCTAGGAGGTTGAGAGCGTGTGTTGGAAGTGTGGATTCTAGAGTTGGATGCTGTTGTCAATGCTGATGGACTGATTTCATCCTGTCTGCTGCGCTCAGTTTGGAGGACAGAGCCCTTTTGAATTGGTGCAGCGTATTTCGAGCTTGACAACAACAGGAAAATACAGAAAACTGGAAATATACTAGTGGAAGTTGCTGTGGTACGAGAAAAACAACTTGTAGGAAGATGGATATAATCTAAAAGGGATTTTTCTGAAACGACATTTCATTTTTGGCTGGTTTTCCTGACGTTACGTTGGCACAGACTGGATCGCTATCACTGAAAAGCAAGAACAGATGAGTGTAAGTGTTTCATGGAAAAAGTGCGTCAGTGGCATTAAACTACGACTTTATACCCCATCATGAAGCGACGCGGCAAACTACAACGCTTCCATCGCAGTCAACGCGCGCTTATGGCAAGCTGTTTTAATATTTATTCCTTAAAACTGACTAGTATTTATTTTGATGTTAGTAGTACTTGTATTTGGTCTAGTAATAAATACTTCAATAGTATCTGTTTAATAAGCCTATTAACTTGGATAGCACTTGGATATTAGTATTATTTTTTATCACTATTATATATTAACTAATAAATTGCCGTTTTAAATAAAGCAATTGTAATAATGAGGTTAAAAAATAACTGGTGACAATTGGGATAGACCATAGCGTGTGAAAAATAGGCACTAATATAGAAGTCAAGTCAAAAAGTCAAAGTCTGCTTTATTGTCAATTCTGCGACACGTACAGTACATACATACAGAGAATTGAAATTGCGTTACTCTCAGACCCTTGGTGCATACAGATAACACTAAACACTAACAGTAGAACATAAAAATACAGATAAATACAAATCAAATATATATATATATAAATGCAAGCATTACAAATATACAAATAAGGACAAGTAAAAAATAGATGAAGTAGCATAAGGCACATGGTAGATAGAGTGCAAACCAGTGAAATAAACAAACAGTGCAGATATAATTGGTGTAGTGCAAAAGAGCTTATCTGTCTATATAAAGTGACAAAAAGCTCAGAGAGCAGTCTTTATACAAACTGTCAGAAGAGGTAGTTGAATGAGGTCAGTCCAATGCTGTACAAAGTGACTGGTGCTGGTCACAGTGTGTAGTGGGGGGGGGAGTGTATAGATAGTTAGAATGGATAAAGACTGGTATTTGTTGCTTTTAAAATATGAACAATTGGAATACATTATTAGTACATATATTTACAAAGTTATTTGTTACCGTTGGGTTACTTACTAGTCATTGCAGTACTAGTAACAAAAAACAGATGCTAGTTGGTTTAAGGAATAAATTTTAAGATGGCTTGCCATAGTCGTTTGCAGCATTTAGACTTTGTGGACTAGAATGGAAGCATAATGTCAAATTTTTTTTTCGCTGTGCATGCTGGGTAGCTCTCATACACAGAAAATAAATTTTGAATTTCTCATTTCAGTAAACTCTGAAATCACTGCACTTATTGATGGCTTATCTACTTAAGAAACCCACGGTCATGCACTATGAAACACTCATGTGCAATCCAAAGCTGAGGTGAAACCATTGAGATGTCAGGGAGAAGTTTTGATTCAAACTTGAATGCATTGTTTCTTAGTCACAGTTTAATTTTGTATTCAATGCATCAAGTCAGTTGTTTGCATGTGTAGTTTAGTGCAGTTTGTGTGCAATCTACAGTATGATATGAACTGATTTATTAAGTTGTTGTAAACATTCTCAAGTGGAAGTGCATGCATTATTGTTTGTTTCTGGTGGATGTGGTAGAAATGGATGTTAGGCAACTCAAAAAAAAAAAAGTTTGTTGGAATGAATCAGACCTACACCATGCTATTTGTAATAAATCAATGCAATTAATCAGACAGTGTCATAATGCAGCTGATATTGATATCAGTGCTAAATTTGAAGTTAGGAGCTATTGTATTTCCTAACCATGACTCACAAGACACAGTAGAAGTCTATTGGTTCAGAGATATGCTGTGGTTCACTGTGCTTGCAACTACTGCAGTTTGACCACTGAGCTCCAGTTATTTGTATATTCTGCACTGCTGTTTTTAATCTAGCCTGGTATTGGTGTAACCCATATGCAGGCCACAAAAGCCTCCCAAACGATTCTTTTCGTTGAGGGGGTGATTTGTATTGCATAACTTTAATTTTTTGCTTTTGAAAATGAATCTGAGAAAACAAAATACACCAGCTGTGGCAGCCTGTAAAAACTTTGAGAGGTGGGCTTTATAAATCTAGACCCCCAGTATTATAGAAAACGGAAGATTACTTAATAAACCCTACAAAAATTATTGTATCTGATTTCAAATCCAACAAATAAAAGTGTTGTATGCAACATTTCCAATTAAATTGCCGTTTTAATGTATTTATTAATGTCACCCACAGCCTGACCTTTCTTGACTGGTGTATCTCAGATGATATTTTTGGCAATGTGTTACACCTCAGAGGAAATCAGTTGCAGAATAACAGGGGCAGATGTCCAGTGGTCATTTATTTAACTTTCTTGACACGCCAGAGCATATAGATTTTCTCTCCTTGCAAGACATTCCTCATAAATTGGTTCATCAGTGGAATTCTTTTGTTAGCCGTAGCGAAGTGCTGTGCTTTTGTGTCGGTGACTGGCCGGGGTTCATCCAGACCACATTCCAAAACTCCCTCTGAGGACGACAATAATTAATATTCATTAAGATAATTAGGTTGTTTTCACTCATTCAGCTCAGTTGACTTCCATTTCTCTGGTTCGTTGGTTGCCATAGTGCGATACCTCAGTGATTCAGCTACTGTTTCCGCCACTCTTATTGAGCTTAGAGGCTATTAGAATATAAAGCACCGCCCATCATCGCCTGTTCGCTAAGCACCACATGTTCGCACTCTTGGTTTTGGGATAGATCCATAAGATTAGTGAGTCACATCCCGAGTTAATTCAAGTTCCAGTTCGTTCAGATGAAGTCATGAGCTTGAAAATTAACCGTGTTCCTCACGCAAATAAGAAGACTGGACCGGGTCGTTTATATTATAATGGTGTTTAAATAAGAACAACATGTTTGATTCGACAGCCACAAAGAAACATTGAGAATCTAATAAATCAAAGATAAAACTAGGAGGCGGCTGCATGCTAGACAGGAAGTGTAGTTGATTCTGGTGTGAGCCGAGACGAAGAAAGGTTTAGAGCTTATACCATTTTTTATTAGTTACTGGACTGAGTGAAATTTATAAAGTTTGCAATGAAAATAGCCGCAGAATTGATGTCCGACCCTCAGACAGAGCAGAACCAGAACGTACGCCAAAGGGCTTTTAAGACATTCCAAAGATTATGTCACCAGACTCTCATCCCAACGGACGATCCGTTAATTTCTCAGCTCCATCCCTGACCTCGGACTGTCTCGGGTGAACTGAGATCCATTCGGATGTTGGGAGAAAAAAAAAACGGGGTCGTTGCAGAGTCAACCACTCACAACTTTACATCACTCTTGATCTCATCCTTTTGGCTTAGGCAAGGATTCTCTGATGATCAGACAGTTCCAGTACCTCTGCTGTGGTGTACTTAAACTCATCCTTACAGGTCTCTGGTGGATCACTAAAGCCGTACGCAGTTGCAGCATCTGGTCTCCAGAGTGGTGTACAGAGTGGACGGCAGAGATTGCATGCCAGAGGGCTGTTGCCCCTGCATCTGCGTTTCTCATTAGGGTTTTGAATGGAGGTGTGTCTGTACACGTCTTGTAAAGCCATGTAGGTTCAGTGTGTGACCTCCTTCTTGTATTTACAGAAAAGGTGTAGGTTCGTATCCCACACGAACTATAACCCCTTGTGCCTTTGGGCTGTGCCTGTAAAATTTTGGGAAGTTGTACATGTCTGTTGCCCCTTGCGTGTCTAATAATTATTGATTTGAAAGTATATATTTATATGCTTTATGTAGATAATTAAAATAATATTACCATTTTGTAAATATAATTTTTATTTTTATTTTTCCCATAATTTTTTTTTTGTTTTTTTGCAATTTTATCGGTTTTTATAAATGTGTTTATTTTTTTATTCCTATTATTTTAGGTTTAGGGATTGGGTAGGGGGTTGTGCTTTATGGTTAGGTTTAGGTTTCATAGGTTTCCCTTAGGAGAATCAAGTTACACTTATTACACTCATTACAAATCATTATCCCATTTATGTTTTTGTACTAGGGTCAAGTTTTTGTCTTTTTAAGTGACATTTCGAAAAATTCATGATTGTCATGTTTTCTGTACCTGATTTGGGGGTTACAAAAACGCACAACTCAGCTACTTTTAGGCCGTCTCTTTTGAGTTATTATGGCTTCTTATTATTGTCTAATCAGTTCCCAGTGCATTGTCAAATATTCCTTTTCACCCTGAGATGTTTTTGGAAGTAAAATGGAACATTGTTTCTTCTTGACTCTTGAATTCTGTAGATTTGACCCAAGAATCTGTTCTAACCATGTATTTTGTAGATGTCACTCAAAAAGACAAAGATTTGGCTTTAGATAGTACATAAACATAAAATGGATAACTGTCAAAGTAGCATTTGTTATAAACATAACTTGAATCTCCTGAGGGTCAGAGGAAGACAAAATACTGCAGCTATGGCATGTACGTCTAAGTCTGATATAGATTTGTTTGACTGTGGGGGCAACAACTCAGATATACAGTTCTCCATATGGCAACAGGCGTACAGGACACGATACCTCTCTTTGAAACTATCTGCAAATGGGATGGTACAGTCTGTGTTCAGTTAAAACTACACACGGTGAATTTCATAAACTCTGTACTGAACTCGTCCACTCGATGCCGCCAGATGTTTCCAATTTCGCACCGTAACCGAAGCTGTATCAGCTGGTGTCATGTTCAAAGGACCCAGCAGCACGTGTGGTTCTTTGTTTTGTTCAACGCGCAGACCTCCTTCCACAAACATTTCCACAAACACACTCAGCAGGTTGGAGGGTGTGGGAAAAAGATGGTCCCCTGAAGCCAGAACATCCTAAATGCTGGCCAAACCAAGGCTGATAGGGCCTCCTTTTTTCCCATGGCACAAAAGTATCTGATGTAGATTAGCAGTCCACGTACATATCTGAGGCCCACAGATGATTTTCTTCTTTTCCACCAGCTCCTGTGGAGCACATCTACCATGGCTTATGCTGGACTACTGTATTGAAAATGTAGGTTCAACTCGACCCTTGAGTCAAGGAATGGTGGCTTACAATGCATTTAATGAAGCCTGGTATCCTTATTTGCTGGTTTATTATAAATATGGGTAAGAATTGAAAAGAATTTTGATGGTTTGAGTTGTCTGGTTCCTTATTGATTCTAGTTAAGAGTATTTTAGTGTTTGTAAGGAAAGGTTATTTAAAAAGATCATTTTGAATGATAAATGGAAAGCTATTCTTGCAGATGTGTTTACACCAACTGTTGCTTTTTAGATTTTAGAGTTGGAATAGATGGATATATGTGGTAATTTTTTTCTTAAATACAAAAAATGTAGTATTCATTTTAAAATACTTCTTACAGTTAAACTACAAATCATATGAACAACCAGTCAAAAACTACATTGATTTAAGTCTGACAGTTAGTTGTAAGCTGCACGTGTTTGATTCACTAAAAAGAACTGGTTCATAAGAGTCATTTGTTCAGGAACAGGACTGCACTGGTGAGAAGAATCGATTCATTAGATTCTTTTGTTTTTGAGTCAGACTACACTTGTTGTGCTGTATCTTTTTGATGCGCAAAAAGAACAGAGCCATTCATTTGGGAGTCGGTTCTGGTGTTATTTAATTATTTTAAATGGAACTACTTCTGAATAAGAATTGGTTCTCGGTTTCCAAATGTAGTTATTCAGCTCAGTGTGTGGTTGGTGTTTGCAGATCTTTAAGATACTCCATTATTGTAGATAAGTGCTTCAACATGAAGCCTCTCTTGCCAAGTCTCACTGGATCTCAGAGTGAGAGATTTGCTCAAACAAGCAGAAGTTGCATTGGAATCAATCACAGTTGGCCAGGTTGGTTGTTTTCCTGGATTTCTTTCGGTTATCTTGTAAAAGCAAGAAATTTTAGGAAAATAATCCCAGTGTGACAGCATGTTTGCTTGAGATCAAATGATAGTCAACATGAAGTTAATTTGGCCCAGCACTAAACATCCTTTAAAATGGAAATATTTGAGTTGCCCAATGTTGAGATTGATGGTGTTACTTTATGGCTGCTTAGGGTTTCTTTTTAAGGTCTTTTTGGCTTTCAGGGCCTTTTCTCACTCATCATTTACACTGAAGGGGCCAATATATTGTCTTTACCTCATCCGCCCCCTCAATCTAACCGAAATGAACTTTAGAAAAACATAATTCTTTAAAGCCGTGTTTGCAGTCATTACAGTCTTCCAGCGCGAGTGTTGTTTGAGGTGTCGTGAGCGACGTGGACGTCTTCCACTGGTTGGGAAAGCGCTTTGGACATCGAGTGATAGATGATCAGCGTTGGTCTGGCCAGCTGTGGTTGTTTTCATCCCCAGCGTCTTGGCCAGAGTGCTTTCAGTGTTTAACAGAGCAGCTTCTTTGGGATTGTTTAGCTCCAGATTTCTGCTCTGTCAGATCTTTGGAACCGTTGTGTGGAATAGAGGTTCTGGCTAATGGAGGAAGGCAGCAACACTTGCTCAGAAATATTAGTGGTCTGCATACCCACAAATCTGCTATCTTCTCCTTTTCGTAATAGAAGATTATAAAAAAAGTGCAAAGCTGCCCTGAGGTGCTTGGAATCAGCAGGTGTGAACAGCTTGGAGACCATTATTAAGTGTTATTGAGGGCATGCTTTAAATTAAATAGGGCAGACCTGTTTTCATTTCATCTGTGTCAGACTTTGTCAAGGGATAGACTGTACCTTGTACACCAAGAGTTTTCTTTTTTCTTCAAATGGGCCATTTTCTATAATTAAACCACAAGCCCTTTGTCGTATTAAGTGGTCTGGGTTAAACACATGACCCTAAGCGTTGGAGTGATGCCCAAAGATGGAAAGTCAGAAACAGTGATTTAACACTTTCAACATGCTCTGATAAAATTAGCAGAATTATAAGATATATGGCCAACGTCTTGACCTGATTTGATCGCTATGTACTCCACTTTATAAATATATGCTTTTTGAATAATATGGTATAGTTACAACCCTTTTATATTTAGCTGGAATCCAATTTCTCTTCATGCCGTGTAGTTTAACGAGGCATTAAATGCAAGAAAAAGAAACTGATCTTGGACAAAATAGCAGTTGTCTAGGTTCGTTTGCCATGGTACATGTCCAGCCCTTTGGAGGTCTGTTCCAGCCGTTAGTAAAAGTGGCAGTGCCCATTGAACACATCTGTGTAACTTTGTTTCAGCCTTTGACAAAGTCTCCCATTGCCTCAATGTCTGGAGAACCAATCATAATATTTTTGTTCACAGTCAAATTTTTTATCTTAAAACCTCAATGAATAGTTTAAGAAAGCTTATAGAGTGTTTAAAATAAAAGAAAATGCATATATTATTTAATATAAATTTAGTTTATATTCTTTAATATTATAAAATATAATTTATAATGATAATTAAAATTAATTATAATTTATAATTAAGATACATTTTGGCATTTATTTTTTAGTTCTGAAACCTCAAAATATATATGTATAATATATATAATGTGTGAGTGTGTAAACACACACTTATGGGCGGCTTTGGAGGCTTCACTTTCGAGAAGAAGTGTTTGGTACACATAATCGTCGTTGGAGGTAATGTGTGTGGGTGTGTGTGCCTGTACTTTCTTAAACATATGAGAGTGTTCCTGCTTGTGTGTGTGTGTTTCTCAGT